>JAUZNK010034971.1:0-34914 GCA_035046665.1 Euphysa ruthae
TACTTACTTACTTACTTACTTACCTTACTTACCTTACTTACCTTACTTACCTTACTTACCTTACTTACCTTACTTACTTACCTTACCTTACCTTACCTTACCTTACCTTACCTTACATTACCTTACTTACCTTACCTTACTTACCTTACCTTACCTTACCTTACCTTACTTTCCTTGCTTAACTTGCTTAACTTGCTTTCCTTGCTTATCTTGCTTTCCTTGCTTACCTTACTTACCTTGCTTACCTTACTTACCTTACTTACCTTGCTTACCTTGCTTACCTTGCTTACCTTGCTTACCTTGCTTACCTTACTTACCTTACTTACCTTACTTACTTTACTTACTTTACTTACCTTACTTACTTTACTTACCTTACTTACCTTACTTACCTTACTTACCTTACCTACCTTACCTACCTTACCTACCTTACCTACCTTACCTACCTTACCTATCTTACCTACCTTACCTACCTTACCTACCTTACTTACCTTACTTACCTTACTTACTTACTTGTTTGTTGGCTGGCTGGCTGTCTTGCTTCCTGACTTAACTCTGCTTCCTGCAACATCGAATGTGCCCTCTACCCCAGCGTCTAATTCAAAAATAATCGATAGTTGTTTTCAAGACGTAGTCTGTCAAAAAGCTGAAAATATGTTGGCAATGAAGCATGTGTATAACGGATTGAGTGATAATTCAGGAAAAATAACAAGGAAATCTTTAAAACTATGTTTCCTGACAGTAAAGTTGAAGAGAATATTCAGTTGGGGCCCAATAAATTAAAGTTAATGTTGTTAATTAATGTTGGAAATCATGGTATTGCTCCGCATGTCAAATAACTGCTAGAAAACCAAGTCATAAACGCTGATTGGTTTGTTGTATTGTTCTATGAATCTTTGAATGACTTAACCCAGAGATTTGAAGATGTAGTTAGATTATGGAATAATGAAACGAACCAAGTCTTAATAGTTTTGACACTAAAAATTGGTACAGCTTTCGATGGATGGTCTTAATATCAACTTAAAACTGTTACAAAAGTTTAAAGAGCATAGAAGCGAACTTGAATCTCCTGGGTTGATAGACTTCGGCAGCTGTAATTTGCATGTTCATGGTGCATTCAAAACTGGTGCTGAAGCAAGTTGGTGTAAAATCAAAGAGTTGCTGAAATCATCTTATCAGATATTAAAAGATTCACCAGCTAGACGGAATGATTTTATAAGTATCACTGGATCAACTAAGTTTCCACTGCCATTCTGTGGAACCAGGTTTCATTATTTCAAATTCTTATCTCACTTTTTGCAAAATCTTTATAAAGTATAATACAGTAGTTTTACATAATAATCTGTAGAATAAGGGAATATTTTTAGGATACACAATTAAGCTCACGGCTCATTGTAGGATAGAAAACACTAGACAAAAATAATGACCTAGTAAAAAAGAGTATTGAGGAGGTTTATGGTTATAGTATTTATGTTAGAAGAGGATTAAAAACAACTTCTTGGTACTAATATTTTCATATGCGTTTTGTGCACAGTCTTTCTATCACTTGCATAGTTTTAAAAACTTAAGTTTTTGCATGAAATTGAGTAACATATAGCTTATACAGTTTTTAGATGAGTTGAAGATCAAAAATTAAGCGACTGAACTGTTGAAATCTGGGCATCAATAAAAAAGATTGTTAATCATTGGATGAATCTTTCTAGATATAAAAAACCAAAGTGCAAAAGTTTTATAGTTTTAAAGAATGCAGTGAAGGATCCTCTTACTGTGGCAAGTTGAATTTGCCTGTTTTGAAAAAAAAAACTGGCAGCCCAAGTGAGTGTCATTAATTTTTGCAATAAAGCAAGGGAATTTCTTATTTCGTTGTTGGAAAAGTTTTTCCAAAGAAATTCAATTTCATTCAATATTCTGAAGTTATCAGAATTTCAGTTAGCAGTTATCGATCCTATAGTCTTGGGTCAATTGACACTGGCAAACTGTTGTTTCAACACCTGCTGTACACTAATCCATTTAAAGATCAATTTTAAACAGGTTGATCAAGCACTCTCTGAATTTTCAACATTCTATCATTTAAGAGAACAAAAAACAACTTTGAATCCTTCAAGAAAGATGATCACCGTTTAGACAATTTCTATTTCGAGAAGATATTGCTAAATTTTCTGTTCTCTCATCTCTCATTTCTCATCTGTTTTAGCATAAATAATAAAGTCATCATTTATAATATGAAGGAAATATCAAATGTTTCCCAAAAAGTAATCATAGTCCACATGATCAACCACCATTTGTTGCCACAGTCATTTCTAATTACAAATGGTCTCCTAAATTCGGTAAGATGTTCTTGCCAAAGGTACCAGGAGTTTTTAAAAGAAAAAGATTCTTCACAAAAACAAAACACTCAATACGCTCAGTTATTTATTCTTGACATGGAGATTAAAGAAGTTAATGATTCCATTGCAGAAAGTATTAAGATAAGCGAAAACGTTTCTGATGAAGCTGAAAAGGAGAGAAGCTTTGAACTGTTGTCAAAGGGAAACACATTAAAGAAAAGCCCAGGAAAAACTTGGTAATGCAAAAAAATTTAATGAGGCGTTAAAAATTCTTCAATAAAAGAGAACAAAGACTGAATAAATTTTTTTTTTAGCAATATATTAAGCATTTCTAAAATTTTTCAGTTAAGTGTTTTCATAAGTAATGCGTTTACTGTGTTTTTGCAGAATCATAATTGTTGAATTTTTTTGTTTATTCTCCATTTTTTGGCAAAGGCAATATATTCTATAGTTTTCTTGTACACAAATAAAATAGAACTTTAATAATTATTTTGTTAAAAACATTTAAAACTTTTATTGTAAAAGTTCTATGTCTTGATTTTATAGAAAAAAATTGTAAGCTAAAAAAGATAATGCATATTATGTTGCCATAATTTTTTAGCTGTTTCCCTATGCAATCTCAATAAGGGAAAAAATATTTTTTCATCCAATTAATCCAGGAAAAACATGTTTTTTTCACCCGATTAATCAGGGAAAAACATAGGAATTTCAAAGCCTGTTCAAACCCTGTGAATATATACCTAATTTTTTGAAATTAGCTCATTAATATTTTCTAAAATTTTGCATGGTAACAGATATTTATAGACACAAAAAAAGTTTTTTGTACAGGAAAATATTGGAATCTAGACTTTGTTATGGGAATTGACATTGTATGACGGGATAGTGGGAGTTGATTTAAATTTGGTATTTTGATTTAAAATTCTTGGGATGTAGTTTTGCATTCCAGAAAATTTTACCAAATAAATGCAGCAGGTAGGACACTCCAGTGGATTATATTATTAAGAAAATTGCTTTTTGATTAAATTATTTATAATTCTGTATTCTGTTACATTTTTAGTGGTCTACTAGTCAGATTCCATTTGTCAATAGTTTTTGTTTACTTATAGTGCATCATTGAAAAGGAATGGTTTTATAACAAAGCAGAGACAATTTATAAGCAAAAATTATCTCAGCAAAGACAAAAGGAAGTCCTTCAACTTCTTTTAAAATCACAGGTAGTATTTATAAAAGTCATAACTGCTAGGTTGTTTATACAGTATAATGTATTTAAAGACCTAAGACTCTATTTAAAATTTTTCCTGCTGATCATGGGTATATGTTGTCAAATCATTTTTTAATTTCTTGAGGTTCCTGCTCATAATAGTGTTTTACTAAGGAACTCTTTTGTCAAATTCATGTATATTTGTCACAATAAATCTTTTTTGCTAGCACTGGTTTGGTATTACTGTATATTATTGCAGAACATTGGTGAAAAACATGATCATGATGATGATGATCATGGTCATGGTGATGATATATGCATAGCTAAAATTCTCATACTTTTATAACAGGCTGTTAAATTAAATTACACTTGTATTATTTCATCATTTTTGAATATTTTTTATTTCTTTTATTGGATTCCCAGTGAAACAAATGGAGTCCTATGAATTCACCTATGATTGCCCAATAATTTATTTTTTCTGATATTTGGTATGAAGTTCTAAGATCATAAGGAAAGTCGAATGACATTTTTATTTATTTGGAAAAGATTCAAGATTTTTGGTACTGGATCCGAATATGCCCAAATATTGGCATTTTAAGCGTGTTTCCCTTTTTGAAATTATCGGGTGTAGTACCCAAAACGTGGTCATTTCAGGCCTGAAAATAACATTTTTGACATTTTATTGAAATTTCTTTTCTTTTTGGAGATTTTTCATGAGCATCTCCTACTCTCTATATATGGCCACCTGTTAAAATTTTGTTAAAAATAAAATTTGGTTCCAAAAATGACATTTTTCGAACACTTTCAGTAACTTATTTTTCGATTCTGGTGAAATTTTTTTTATGATAGTTAATTTTGCATCATTTTGAAAATTTTACCAATTCCCAGGATCCGAAACATTGTCATTGTAGGCCTAAAAACAACATCTTTGACATTTTATTGAAGTTCTTTGATTAATATTTTTTTTTAATTTGTAACATGAAGTTAAAGAACACAGCATTTTTTACTCTGTATGGCTACCTGTTAAAAATTTTCAATAATTTATTTTTTGATTCTGCTGAAATTTCTTTGGTGTTTGAAAAATTTATAGTTTTTTTGATACTTTCTTAAAAGTTTTTGTCCAAGAAAGGATATTTTTGCTTTCTTGAAAATTAAGTTCCGATTCTGCTGAAGTGTTTTCTGATAGTCTTTAATTTTTTTTGAGAAAGAAAAACAGTAAAATGAGACAATTTTATTGTATCTTTGATTTTCAGGAGTTCATTAGTCATTAGGTGCTCTTTGAATTAAGCTACCAATGAGGCTAATGTCATATGAAAACTGTCTTAAACTTTGCTAGAATAAAATGAGTTTCGAAAAATGTAAAATTAAATTTTTTTTTGCATTTTTAAATCAGCACTTGCTGAAAGTAGTTGTTTCTCTCAATTAGTCTTAACCCTTTGCAGGGCAATCCCAAATATTTTTGGGATTTCGATGTAGTGAATAAATCCAGACACTAGAAATTCTCGGGATTTGCTCGCTTTCACTTTCAAGGCGATTTAGAATTGGTTTGGCATGCTTTCACAGCTTCAAAACCATTGGAAAAAAATTTCAGCTACCAAAAAAAATTGTTTTCTTCAACTTTTACGTTACTTTCACTTTTTAACGATATATAGCTCTTTATTCTATGGTGTAGTATTTTAAAACTATTTCACTCCTTTATCCCTAGAAATTCATAATTTTTATGACATCAAGGTAAAAAAAAAATTAACAATAGATAGAATTATTATTATTATTTTATTATTATTATTAAAAGAGACTATTAAAAGATATTATGTAAGTAAGTTTCGTGGTATATTGATTGACAAGATCTAAGTTGGAAAGCTCAAATTTCAAAAGTATCCTCCACAATCTCGAAGAGCATTTGGATCTTATATAAGGCAATACCGATGTTTAATAACTACTAAAAACAGTTTTATTCGGCATTTGTACACAGTTATTTAAATTATGGGAGCATGGCCTGGGTCAGCACTCATAAATCTAAACTAGAAACTCTGTATCGTCATCAAAAACACGCTGTTCGTTTGGTAAATTATCAAAACCACTCCACTCACTCAAAATCTCTGTTTAATGAAATGAACATCCTAAATGTATAAAAACTTAACATCTTTCAAACTCTTACTTCGATGTTCAGATGTTACACAACTTGTTGCCAAAATCTTTTTTTAAATTATATACATTAAAACCACCAAAGAAATACATACTAAGACGTCATTTATTAGTAGAACCATCAGCTAATACATTGTACAAAGAATTTGCCATTGCATTTTGTGATGCTTATCTGTGGAATAAAATTATTCTTAGTAACCCAATTCTCTCAGAAATAAAAAAAAATTTTTTTGTGACTTTAAATTGTTCTTTTGAAGTCTTATGTAATGGTAAAGACAAAACATAATTCATACAATAGTCTCAAAAGAAAAGTCGAGCAGTTTATATTTTCTTGATGATAAGACCCTAATGGTCTTCTACAAAGTTTCCGTGCTGTGACTGAAATTATACAGTTAGGTAAATAAGAACAATTTTAAAAGTTTATTTTTAGATATATCTATAAAGAATTTATTTACTTTTTTATTTACACTGTACATTTTAGTAGCAGAAAATTAAATTAAACTAAAATTGCTCCCTACACAATGAGCTTTTTTCGTCCATATGATTTTTACTATCAGCAATTAGAAGTCGCGTAATTTATGAAAAATAAATACTTTTGTCAACTTATTTCATCATTGCAATCAGGCATCAGAAACATTTATTTGCTTTGATTTGATTTAAAATGTCTTTTTTAACTTATCCAATTAATGTATTACATCAGCAATCATTAAACAAACTAAACTCAAGCAAAATATTGCATCTTTTAAGTTGATACATTTTCGTATTTATAGGATTTTGATAGGTTCCTTGCTATAAAATTTCCAACTTTGAAGAGGTATAGTGGAGAGGGCTGTGAAAGCATGATGGCATTCTTTGACGAATTATTCAAGATGAGCTCTCAAGGTAAGCTTTATATTGCAGTGTATTTAACATACTTTAAATGGTAAATTTGTCCATAAAACAAGGCATAAAATTGCCTAAATATTTAAGTTTTATGCATTTCAAAAGAATCAATATATAAAGGTTTGCAAAGGCATGTCAAGCTTGTTGGCAAGCCAAACTTAAAAATGGTGTATGTTTGTGTTGATAGAAGAAAACTGCAATTGAATTCAACACACAAATTTTGTTATGCTACCAGTCATTAATATACAATAAAGCTTTAAATAAAAATAAATTCTCCATTGACAGCATAGAAATTAATTTTGATTTGGTTTTGATCTATTGGAAGAATAGATTATACCAAAAAAAATGATTTTAAATAAAATTCTCTGTCAACAGCATTGAAATTCATTTTGGTTTAGTTTTGATTTGGTGACTAACAACAGAAACATTTTCTCTATTGTTTCGATTGAATTATTATCTACTGTTCAAATATTATTGATAAAGAAATGACGAGGCAAGACAAAATATGGAAAAATAGAGACAAGTTGATTGGAATGAGGTTGCCACTCTTATGAGTAATGAGGTTGACATTAGGTTGGAAAAATTTTTAATGGTAAAGCTCTTTGTTCATAAATAATAAGGATGAAGTGAAAAGGAAAACAAAAATTTTTAACTGGTCATATTTTGAAAATATTTTTTTTTTTTTTTTTTTTTTGCAGAATTTTAGCATGAGTACATAATGTTTCATGTTATGCAGTTTTATGTTAATATATTCTGTTATATATAAGTTAATAAACTCTTGCCGAGTGGTAGCAGTAAACCCCAAATATAGGCTTATCTTAGACACGTCATGGGATACGATTCCAAAAGGTTAAAATTCCAAATACTAGGCAGAATTAACTATCAAACCTAATGGTAGTGGTGAACCCCAAATAATGCACCTATAGGCTTATCTGTAATTTCTGCTGTAGTTTTTTTTGAATTTTTGTTTTTTATAATTCAATCTTGTTATTAGTCTATTCAGTTTTTTTTTGAGTATTTTAGTTACATATAATTCTTTCTGAAATGATTTGACAGACTTCAAGAGAATTTCTTACTTTTTTAGAATATTTTGAAAGTAAAATAAAAAATACATCGTTTTTTATGAAACTGCTTTCACACTTTGTTTATTTTTTTCTAATAATTTGTTATGTTTCAGGTGGCATCTCTGGAAAATACCTTAGCTTTGTTTACTGAAAAAAAGAAGCTTATGATTCAAAAAAAAAAATATTAAAAAATCCTATTTTCAGTTCTAAGATTTATATAATAAATTCATTTTATAATCTGACACATAGAGTATTATTACGTGTTTTTCATTACAATTTGAAAAATATCAATTTACAATTATTTTTATGGAATAAATTAAAACGTTCTAAAAAGGCTCAATTGAGTGTATAATATAACAAGAAGACTTTCAAGAAAGCCTATGTGTATATATATATATATTTTTTTTAATTTTTGAGCATTGAAAATATATTTAAAATTATCATAGAAAAATCATATTATCAAAGAAAACAAATGAAACTTACTAAAGTAAATAGAAAATTTAGTTTTAATTAATTTACACATTAATGAAAAAAAATTGGTTATTGCTCTCTAGCTTATACTTATTTCAAAAGCTGCTAATTTGAAACTAAATCATCTATATTCAAAATACTAAATAAACCTTTTAATTTCTGCCTTTATTTAAATGACTGCATACCGTGTATATAAATATTATTGTGGCTAAAATTACAGAATAATTAACCACAAACTTGTGCTCTATATAAAAAAAATAGAATGTGGAAATAATCTTAATGTAAATTAAAGTGAAGTTATAATTAATAATTTTTTAGTTTTCATTGAGATTTAATCTTAATAGTTTTAGTAGTTTGCAGTCCAATGTTCAGTATCCTTTTAAGTAATGGCCAATTTTTTAGTATCATCTGAAGTATGATTTTTTTCTCTAATTACAGTAAAATAGTTTCCGGTTTACTTATTCCGAGAATTGATTTCAAAAAAGAATTTGTTATTTACTATCACTGGAAGTTTTGTTTTTGAAATAAAATTTAGTAAGGAAAGGAATCCAATGAAAAAGTTTCTGAATTAGACTGGGTATAACATTAGACTGGGTATAACATTAGATATAAATTTGAATTTTTAGCAGTTTAAAGTAAAAATCTAGTGAAAATGGGTGAATTTCTTTAAATCCATATTAGGTTTTTCTTTTTATTTTTATAAATAGAGCAGGTTGAAGACGTTCTTGTGTCAATTCCACACCGAGGCCGCTTGAATCTCCTCACTGGTTTGTTTCAGTACCCATACTCACAGTTGTTCCATAAGGTAAGCTTTACTACAAAGCGTTTTCTCACTGTTGTTCTCCACGATGTTAAAAATGAGCTTTTAATAATTTTAGGCATTTTTTTAATGTGATTTTTTTTTTTTTTTCAAAATCATGACGACGATGATAATGATTATGACGGTGGTAACGACGATGATGATGATGTTTTTTAAGGGTTTTTGTGACTGACTTGATCTTGAATTATTTATGAATTTTAATAATTTTTGTTATGATGAAATTTAGATAAAATAATTCTACTGAACTATACTTTGAACCCGGGAACCTCACCAATAATTTACCTCTCTTGTTCTTTGTTGCTGAATTTGAATATTATTTTTGGAAAAAAAGTAACGAGTTCTTCCTGAAATATCAGGGACATTTTACATGTAACGCCATGGATCATTTTTTCAAAACCTGTCTTTTATTTTTTTGAAATTTCGCATGAAGTTGGAAAACTTCAAAAGGTCTGTTTTTGACCCATATAACTCATATTGACCTGCTGAAAGTTCTTATTTTTTGATTCTGGACTCAATTATGATCATTTCTGTACCGAAAGTAATATTTTCATAAAAAATTCTTTTGAAATTTTACATGAAGTTACAGGGCCATAAAAGGGTTCTTCACTGATATTCCCACCTGCTGAAATTGTTTTTTTTTTTATGTACTAAGTCCAAATATAGTCATTTTTTAACGAAAATTATGCTTTCGAAATTTTCTTTAAAACAGTCTAATATTTTTTTGAAATTTAGCACGAAGTTAGGGGAGCAAAGAGCAGAGTTCTAGTTATGGTCTTGTAGCGTGGGGCTGGTTACGCTGTTATTTATCTCCACTACTTTAAATCCATCACTGCTACGCTAAATTCTTTTCTACTCGATAAAAAATAAGAAACTTGACAAACAAGGAATGGTGGACTGAATTTCTATTACATAGTACATTATCAGACAATGATAATCTTATTATAGGTACTATTACTTAATATCTTTAAAAGTATATCTAGCTTGCTATCTACCCTTTTGAAAAAGTCATTGAAAGAATTAAAAATATGAAGCTGTGTTTAATCTTATAAATAATCTAAATTTTTCTTTAAAATTTTCTTCTTTCATGTAATCCTTCGCCTATTAAAGTACTAATTATTATGAAAGATTTACTTTCTTTCTTCTTGAATAATTCACTTATTCATAGTTAGTTAAGTTGGTTGGTTGCTAATTACCGTAACGGCTAAAGATTATGTCAAAAAACTTGGTCGTTGTTTCAGAATTATCATAACAATGGAAAAAACAAGTGAGTTACAAAGATAAATGTAAACAATGAGGCTCGTGGAACAAAGATGTTACTTGAATTTTTTAAAATAAGTGTTTTATAATAGTTTTTATACTCACTTTAGCCAAATTTAAAACGAGGAGAAAACTAGATTACTATAAAAACAATAAAAAAAAGACAACAATATGTTTATTCATAGTATTTATCCATACTTACTTACTTTTATTAGGAAATAATCGATCAGATATCCATTATTTATATTTTTTTGTGTTGACCTACCAATATACTCAACACAGAAATTGTAATTCATTTGGGCCATTATAGAGCATTATTAAAGTTCAAATAGGAAAAATTTTGCTATATTTAGTCCCTTAAAATTTTTTTGCATATGATAAAGGGCAATTGGATATTCATTAAAATACTATCAGAGGAACCTTGAAGCATTAAAGTGCAATGGACTGTTTATTTTTTTGGTTAATAAAAATTAATACCCTGTTTGTCTCTTTACAAGGAGTTTTTTTATGATGAAATTTTAAAAATATGTGATCATATTGTATTTATTCAAAGAAAGTTCATTAGTCACTTAAAGCTTGTTTATTAAAATAGTTCCCATGAGTTCATCAGTCACTAAGTACTTGCTTTCTGAAAGCTTGATTTTTATTGTATATGCCAAACTATTATCTCTTATTATTTTAAAATTTCTGAAATTTACGAAAATTTTTTTTTTGGTGTCAGCCACCAGGCAATATTTAAAGATTTTGAAAAATAAATTTTTTTGATTTTCCAATGACTTATGTTCTGATTCTGCCAAAAAATTTTGTGATGTTAGAAATATCATTTCTGGTTAATAATTTTATTACGTTCCAGAGCCTGTGAACCTTAAAGTGACAAAAATCTTGTTAAAAAATCTTGCCTTAATGATTTATATTTAGTTTCCTTATTTGCATTTCAAAATTGTTTGCCTATCCTATAATGGTTTAACATCAGACAAAAGCACTTGTTTATCCTATAATGGTGTTCGGTAGTCAATAGCACTTGTTTATCCTATATTGGTATCCATTCGTGCTTATTTATCCTATATGTTGCACCTTTTCTCGGTCAAGTTTAAGCAAAACACTAATACATTTGATTATGATTGCAACAACAAATCAAAAAACACCACTTTGGTTCCTGAAGGCTTTAAGAGTGGGTAAAAAATTGTGTTATAAATTGTAAAATTGTAATATAATTTTTTTGTTTTATTCTTATGATTTGCAGGTATTTTTGGTAATGAAATACTTTTTCTAGTACAAACATTCCCTGGAAATCAATTGAATGTTTTATTTCCAAAATCTCTTGCTCTTTTATTAAGACATCTTATTTTTGATTTATCTTTAGATCAATGGCAACCCTGAGTTTGACACATGTTATAAATACATTGGTGATGTGATCTCTCATCTAAGTGAGTTTCATCTAATTTGATTTTGTAAAAATTATTTGCAATTATTTATTTTTTTTGTTGGTGATCAATGAAAAAAAAAAAATATATATATATTGCAATTTCTTAATGTGATTTTACTCTTTTTAAATTAAATTCTAGGCCTTTTAATTGACTCATCTTTTGAAATGTCACAAACATGAATATAGATTTATCCTGAAATTAACCATTTTCTGCACATATTTGCTACTACTCATAACATTAAATTACATGCATCTTTTAACATTACATTACGTGCATCTTTTAAAATTACATAGTGCACCTTTTAACATAACAGTATTATTTTTTAAATTTTGTCCAATAATGCTGACATGAATCTGTGATTAACACAGACTTCAAGGGTGATATAACCTTTGTCTTCAGTCAACAGACAATCAAAGTGAGAGTTATACTAGATGTCCAAGATAGTGAGTTGATCACAGATTTTTCTGTTCCAAATTATTATTATTTATGATTATTTTTACAGGAAATAGAACACTTCTGTTTAATTAAAATCCTGCATAAATCGTAAAGATTCAAATTAACGAAAAAATAGTAACAAAAATAAATAAATTAGTTTAAAATTTTGCTTGATTAAGTTCTTGGATATCATTATCTATGTGTTTGGATATCATTATCAAATATGTGGAGATGAAGGTTTACATTGACTTGTGTAATTGTAGAATTTTTAATTTTATATGATTACTGGCAAAGAAATTATGGCAATTTATTGCTTTATCAAGTTTTGGGACACATAATTTCTCACTGTATGCATTTTGACAGCGAGAAGAAAGTATTACCTAAAGGACAACAAGACTATGATGCTTTAATAAAATAATGTTGAAATCGAACAACGTATTTCCAACTTATTTATATATTTTTGGGGCAAAAAAATTTTTTTCAACTAATTTATTGCAGAAGGGCCCACAGGTCCATCAATTGATTTATATTGAAAAGAATAAGCTTTGGTAAAAAGGTGTAGATCTTTGTAGAATTTTTAATCTTTTCTCAGTATGTAATAGAAAGTTGGCTGTAGTGCAAAACGATTTATCTGGATTAGGTGTTTTTGTTCTCACTAAACATCTTCTGAATCACACATATTGTTTATATCTTGACAGCTATTACACAAAAGTATATTTACTGGTAATGCTCATGTAGATTAAATTGAATTCCTAAAAGCCATAGTTCATAAATCAAAACCTTGATTTCTAAGCGGTAGAAGTAAGTGGAGAATGAATAGCCCTGTTTTAGTAAAAATTTGGATGGATAGTAAGGCAGTTCCCAATATGTCAACTTTACACAGACCTGTGTATGATGATGATACACCAGTTAGTGATAGTTTTATAGCTAAGAAGAATTGTAACTAAATATAGATGTCATTGATTATTTTGATCAGATAATGAAATAATATAATTGGATTCAATTCTTAAAAATGGTATAAACGAGTCTCCTACCACATTTTGAAATTTTGCATTTATTTCTCCTTTGTTTTGGAGAGTTGCTTTTTGCATTCAGGTAAGCAGTGAACTACTCAATGTTTATGCAAGGTGTTCCAGGGCGAGCTTATAGTTGGGCTAATCGGTGGTTATAAATTAGAGAGTAAGTAAAACCAAGAGTTAGTCCTGAATTCAGCTTCCGCTGATATTGGGATAAAAATTCCAAAAGTTAAAGAATAAACTAATAGCATGCAAGTTTTGTTATAAAAAAATTATAGAGAGTTACAAAAACAAATGTGCAAAAGGGAAATGCATCCAGAGTAAGACAATCTTTGATAAAGTGTTCATGTAAAGTTCATATTTGTTTGAAGAGTAAGTCAAACTTTTGTAACAGTAAATATTTAAAAAAATCAAATATATGCTTAGTTACCTTGAATATTCTGGATTGTTTTGTTTGTGATACTATTTTATTTTATAAATAATTAACAAGTTTAATTTTTTTCTGTGTGACCTGACTTTAGTGCAACTAATCCATTTTTTTCATTGCTTTTGGTGTTTTTTACCTAATTTTTTCCTATTTTGTTGAGTTTGGCAATCTTTATGATTTATATGAGTATTTTTCTGAAAATATTAGCCATTGAATAACACTTGTAGCTTTTTATCAGAAAGATATCATGTTAGAGGCTTGAATAATGTATAATTTATGCGTGTATAAGCTTTCAAGTGTCTGCAAGTTAAAGTTCCATGCTGCTTATCTGCCATTTCAATCAGTTTTTTTCTTTATATAGATATATATATATATTTTTTTTTTTTCATTAGCTTTCAGAAAATATATACTTGTCTAAGATATGTTGTCACATTAAGATCAGTGTTTTTTTTTTTATTCTAGCAAACAGCATCATTGATGCTAATCATGGTAGGCATCCTTTACACATAACAATGATTCCGAATCCTTCTCATTTGGAAGCAAGCCATCCAGTGATCATGGGCAAAACAAGAAGCTGTATGTTGTCTCGAAAAATTGGTCATTATGGTGAAATAAAACATGTAAACAAAGTATTTAGTGTGCAGGTACACGGGGATGCTGCAATGGCAGGCCAAGTAAGTTTATTCTGGACATCCATGTTATGATTTTTATGTGCTTACGATGATCATCAGCTTTTTAATGTTTGTATATTTATTATGATGTTGTATATCATATGATTTCTAACTGATTCTATATATAGAGTGTTATGTATTACTTCAGCATTGTGCTCCAAGATTACTGGGTAATCAAGCCATGCGATAACATTAGGAGAATAAAATAATTCCTAACTATAAAAACATAAAATATTAATGCTAATAATGATGATGATAATGATACAAGATGTTTTTGTTTTTATCTATGCATCTAAATTCAATAATGTTACATGCATGTACATGTATCAGCGTTAAGTCAAACTTATGTCTTTTTTTTGTGTGATTTAAATTCAAGTTGTATTACTTAAACACATAACTCCATTTTATTAAACATTGAATTATGGTGTACATGATCTACTTGTTGCTTCTTAATTTGAAGAATTTGCTTTTTTTTTTGAGAGAGTTTGAAGTTGATCTTAAGATGTTTCAGAGGAAACCATGTTCTTCTTGGTTGATTTGTTTGTTAATATCTTAAAATTGATTGTTGGAGTAGCACAACAGAGATAAATGTTTGCACCATTTTGTTTTCATATACTAGGATTTTCCATGGGCAATCCAATTTTAGTGTCTGTTTGAGAATAGCTATTTTTTTTTCCAAATAGGAGCTGCATTTTTTAAATGCAAAATGTTATTCAAGAATTGTTTTGTTAATCCAATGGGTATTTTTAGTACATTTTGATAAATTTAAAAAAAGGAAATAATTCAGTTAACAGCAATTAACGTTCATCTACCTTACTTATTAATATAGTTTTTGCTTGAAAAGTTAGTTTTTTTTTTTCATTATTATAGTTTGATTTTTTGTTAATAGAGTATTAAAACTGAAAATTTTCTGAGTAGATTCTCCACCCTTTGGAATAAATTTGCAGATAAAATTCCTACAACTGGATATAATTTCATTGATAGAATTCCCACCCATGTATTTATTATTCTTTCGATACACCCCAGATGTTAAAGTCTTTGGTTATTACCTAAATACTGCTGATTTATCAGAATATAATTTAGATGTACATGTCTGTTTTTTCAATGTGCCCAAACTTTTATTTATCTTCAATATAAAAATATAATTATTTGTAGAATCTCTTGGGGCAAAAATGGCAATTTTTGACAAGGTAGCTTTAAAAGCATGATGGAGAGCGTAAATAAAATTATTCAAAACATAAACATAGTAGTTTAATCATATTTTTAATAATCTATTATTTTGCCATTTTACTTCCATGCGGTCGTGGTTGCGTATATTAAGGGGCACTGACACTATACCTGCCGTGCAAAGCATCAATGACGTTATAATGTGGCATTGAAAGAATTCAATTAATTGAAAGAATTTTCTGTACCGTTATTTTTTAGCTTTGCTTACCATTTTTATGAATCTATAATCTCAAATAGATCAATTGGTAAGGAGAGGGAAGATGTTCCTTATTTTAAAAGGACAAAATCTTCATTTGAAATATTTTAGAAATTATGTATGGCTCAATTTAAATAGTCTAATTGCATAGACATTCAGATTAAATTTGGCTGATGACGGCAAAGCTATGTGTAAAAGGGACAGAAGACTTTATCTGGTACTTTTCTGTTATTATAATTTAGTTTCTAAGTGCTCAAATAAGTGCTTCAAAAATCAAGATTGATTTATAAGAAAATTCTTGGCTAGTGAGTAAAAATTAAGCAAATTGAATTCTGGTCACAATCCTAATCTGCTGTAAAAGAAAAAAAAATGTGTGATTAATATATTATAACCTATAAAACATCATAAAGCTTTTTTTAAATTTGTTCACTCATCTTCTGCACCTATAACATGTGTAAACGTCTAAGATCAAAATTGTTGGATTTTTTTTTTTTTTCTATTTTAATATCTTATAACACAAGATTGCCATTTAGAATTAGTACTAAATGCGAATAAAAATCAAAGTTGTTAAAAACCATACAAACAAAAATAATGCAATGTTTGTCAGATCTTTTAGTCAATGTCAGATTCCTTTTATTTATTAACTTTTAGGTATAGCGTACATCTATATTTATTATTTTCATAGAAAATGATTTTTTTTTATAGATTTTTCTATTTTGTTTGACTTAATTCAGTTTCTTTTTTATAACTGCAAAATAGAGTTTATTAATTTGGAAATTAAATTTATGCTTGATATATTTTAATACAATCCTGTTAGGCAAATTTCTACTCAAAGTTTGAAAAAAAAAAAAAAAAAATCTTATTTTTAAAAAACAGAATTTGCTAGTAACCTGAATAGTGAAAATAATATAAGGGGATGCAACACCAGAAAAGATTATAAATTTTTTCAGTTTTTTTCAAAGTTTTTGATTTTTGTTCATTTAAGCTAACTTGGTAAAAATTAGCATTTTTAAATTTTTCTAGCAATTCTTTCATTTGGCTTTCTTTTATATTTTATTTTAAATATGCGTCTTTTTTCTTTTAAGCGTTTCTGACCTTTGAGAAAGTATGTGTCAACTTAGTTATTACTTGGGTTACCAGTTAAAACGCCCCTTATTTAGGGTAAAAAAGGGATAGTTTTTACACCAGAAATAGTATTTTTCACAACACAATATCAGTAAAGTCTAGATCAGAACTACTTTGCCTAGGTTTTATCCATCTCTTATTTCAAAGTTAAAGTTTTTCAGCTTGCTGTGGAATAATTTATTTATAAGTGAATATAGAAATGCTTTGTGTTTTAAAAAAAACATCAAAGACTTTATGTTTTGTTTTTACTCCAAATTTAAACTTTTAAAGAAATAAAATTTAGTTTAAAAAGATATGCGAGGGGCTGCTTATATTTTTATGGGTGGTATTTTTTATAAAAACAAGGCTCTTAACTTAAATGTCCAAAAATTTGAATATAATTTAGGCTGTCAATATAGTTACTTAATGCATTTTGGCACGTACAGTTCTTTATTGCTGTATATTGGAGCTGTAAGGTTTTATTAAAAATATTTATATGATTTGTTTATCACACATGAATGGAATAGAACAAATAAATAATTACACATTAAAAGAAGTTGTGTTATATTTTATAAAAGATAGCAGATTTTTGATTATAACAAAGTCATGATGAAAGATTACTGTATTTAACATTTTAGTTATTTAAAATAAGTTTTTGTTGATGATAATTTGGACAGCTGTATGATAATTTTAACATGTAAACTTTTTTGTGATTTTTAAAGTCGTATGAAAGTATTATTTCTGGTAACTTGGCTTGTTAGAAGTTTAAAAAATATATCTGGCTTAGAATTCAAGCACCCAAATAAACTTTGTGCAAATTTTTCATATTTCAATCTTTCTCAAGAAATTGTAACCCTGTTCTGCAAAAATGTTATTTGATAAAAATATTATTTATAATTGTTTCATATTTGATGTTTTGAAAATTTTATTGGGTCAATCAGGACAATTTTTCTGAAAAATTGTATAATAGATTGTCTCAGAAAGTTATACTCCAGTTCAGCTTCAAGCATTTTAGATATTATATCTAATCATTTTAGTTTATGGTGGACCATAGCGATAATATGAAATAGTTTTTTAATTCTGCAGAAATTATTTATCCTGTTCAAAAATATCTTTTTTGAGCATGTTTGAGCACATTTGCAAAATTTCATCAGGCCCAAATCAGTTTAAAATTTTTTCTAGGAAAATGCTTTTGATTTATTTAAAGAGAAAAGGATCCAATTCAGCCATATTGTTCTCATAATTTTGGTTTGTCAGTTATTTCGAACTTATTTACTGTATTATAGCATGTTGGACGTTTTGAAAAAATTCACGCCCCCAAACAGATAAAAATTTTGTTTGAAAATTGAATGTTTTATTTTTTTCTAATAAACCGCGTTTTAATTCTGTCAAAATATTTTTCAATGATAGAATTAATACTCCTGATCATTTTGACATAGTTTTTTGGCTTTAAAACTTGAAATTTTCATGAAATGATTGTACAGATTTTTCTCCTAAATTGACAGCACTTTAAATGATAATAATTATAGTATAGATACTCTATTTATTTATAATTTCATCAGGGCATTGTAATGGAAACACTAACGCTTTCAAATCTTCCACATTTTGATGTAGGAGGTAGTATACATCTTGTAGTCAACAATCAAGTTGGATTTACTACACCTATGGATCGAGCAAGGTATGTAAAAACTATTGGAAATACAGGTTTTAATAAGATTTTTTAAGAAAATTGTGTATATATTGAAACATATAAAGTTTGGACTGGAATAAGGAAAGAAATTTGCTATCATTCATGCTTAAGGCCTAAATTTTGAAAATAAATGTTAGATTCTTCGCTTTTCTGGCCTTCTGGTTAAATTTCGAAAATTTAGCTGTGGTTGTTTTCTTATTTTTTTATAGTTCTATGGACCATTGCACAGATGTAGTGAAAATGATTAAAGCTCCTATTATACATGTAAATGGAGAATCTCCAGAGGTATTTTTGTAGCTAAGCTGAGATATTGTTTCATAGATATTACTGACGTGCATTTTCTTTTAATATTTTATCCACCAGCAAACCACTTTGTAAAATCTTATCCTGCTTAACAAAGCAGCTACGTGATATTCTAAAATGAAGCCTTCACATTTTTTTTTGGAGAAATGAGAAAGATAGCAAAGCTAGCAGGAATTTTAGATCATACACTTTGTGATATTTTTGCTTTACACGCTCTCTTCCTCAATTTGTTCTCAGTACATTTTCCCAAAAATGCTGTAAAAATTATTTTGATATATTGATGTGCAAACGGTTGCGCTTCCAATGATACAAAAGACTGTGACAAGTTAAACTAATCTTAAGGCTAATCCAACTAACATACCTGGACGTATATTTCACTACTTCATCATTTTAAGAATTCTTAATACTGATTAAATTTTAGTTGGTATTGGTTCTTGGTTTATATTTGATTCTGTAATGATTTTCTGAATACTTTGAATACATTTAGGAGCATGTGTAAGTTCTAATGGCAAGGTGATATTTTTTTGGTGAAATCCTTAGGTCATAAGTATTCAAAAGCATTTTGATTTAGAAAAAAAGAAGAAGTTGCTTTAAGATGTTGAGTACCAAAATTTTAAACTATGGTATGTTATGGCCTAAAAAATTTATCCGGACGAAAAAATTTCTCTCTCGTAATGGGTCCAGATATCCTTTAAATTAGTTGATTAATGGTTTGTTTGAGTTTTTTTTTTAGAGCCATTTAGGGCATTTTTTAGTCAAATGGTAATTTTTTGGTCATCAGTCCTAACCTTATTTTCATTGCTAAGCCAAATTATGTCCAAATATAGTCTTTGTTCCGAAAACTATGTTTTTTGATTTTCCTCGAAATCTATTCTTTTTATAATTTTATAAAAATATTTAAGAAAATTTTTGATCATATGGCCAGATTCTTATTTTTTAGTGCTGAGCCCATATACAAAATTAATGAACGTCTTTCAAGACATTTTTTGTAAAAAAATAAAATAGAATATATATATATATAACATATGAAAATGTCTTGAGAAATGTTCATTAATTTTGTATTTTTTGATTTAGCATGAGTTAAATAACTCATGATTAACTTATATTTAAACTTAGATTTTGCCATTAATTTAACAGTCTGTTTTGGTAATGGACCAAATAGGCTCCTTTTTTCATAGATGAAATTTTTTGATTTTCTGTAAGATATTATGTATGATGTTAAAAATCTTATTTCCTGAGAATTTTCGCTTGTTGGCTGTTATGAACATTTGCTATTTCTACAAAAGTTTAGTGGCTTTTTATGTTTTTGTATCTTAATGTTGACTTAGCTATTAATTATCAAACGCTTTCTTTTTTTGTTTTTTTGTTTTGTCTTGTTTTTCAAAATTTCACCTACCCTAAATGCCTGAAAATCACCGTAAAAAAAAATATTTAAAAAAAGATCTAATCTAAAGGAAGACAATAACTAATTGTGTTATCTTAACAGTTTTATTGAATAAGCCAAAGCTCATCAAATTTTTTATCAGACGCAATTTATAAATTCCCCTTCATTGTTGTTGTGCGTATTTTTTTGCGTGTCATAACTTTTCTTTCGAAATTCTAAGAATTTTTCTCAGCCATAAAAGCTTAGCTGCACATTTTGTTCAAAATTTCAAGAAAATCATCAGACATCAGAAAGAATAGTGTTATAATTTTTCTAAATTTTCAAAAGTAAATTCAATACTACAAAAGATGATTTAGAATCTGTGACTTGTAATTTTTGATCTCCTTTAAGGGTTTCTGTTATTTTGTATTTATTTTTAGCAGAGTTGATAAAGTTGATACAATTTTGCTTTAAAATTTATACCACTATATTCTAACATTTTCTTTTGTTAGGATGTAATGAAGGCTGCACAGATTGCTTTTGATTATAAAAGAACTTTTTTTAAAGATATAATTGTAAATATGCATTGTTATAGAAAATGGTAAGTATTTTTTGTAATTTCACGCTTAAATTGTTTAATTCATATATTCATGACTGTAGTAGTTTAGTTTTGTTGTCAAGAACGGGTTTTCGTTGATTTTAAAGAAATAAGTATTACGAGTTGGGTGTGTAGCGCTATACTCTATCGAAATACCTAGAGAAATTTCATGTCCTGATGACCGAAAAACCTCTCTCCACACCTGAGGTTGATGGTGGAATAATCAACCCAAAACAAAACAATTTCATACTTTCCGGATATCGTATCAAACAGCCACTACTACAAATTTCGGTACACACCAGGCATAGTCGGTATGTTGTGACTGATGTAAGTTTGAACATATTTCAATTTGCCTGATTTTAATTTTTCTTTGAAAATGTTTTTTTCTTCCTAGCACAGTTTTAAATAGGCATCTTCATAATCAACAAAAAATGCATCGCTCTCTAGGGGTTAGCTCTATTTGCATATTAGTGGAGCAGAGTATTTACTGTCATTGTTAAGGACATCGGTAAGCTCTGTGCCGTAGTAATTTCTTAGAATCTCAATTTCATTGTTTTGGTTGAACAAATTATTTGCAGACAGATGAGATACATTGGATGTGTTAATGAGGGGGTTGTTTTTTCTATAGCTTCCTTTAATTCAGAGATAAATTGTCGATGAAAGGATAGTTGTTTATTCTCAAAAACTGGTTAATAACAATGCTACGTCATCGTCTTGGTAGATTGGTATTGCACTACGAGTGTTATGTTCTTTCAGCTCCGATTTAATTTTAGTCAGACGATTTAAAACTCTTTCAAGTTTAGATGAAACTGAACAATAAACTAAGCTGCTTGTCGGGAGAAATTTTGAGAATATGTTAATTGGTAACAAAACTTTGGCTAACAAAAGTAATGTTAAAATAATATCGTGATTTAAAAGAAGATCCTGAACACCTTTCGCCTCAGCATCTTTACTCTCAGAGTATATTGTGTCTAATGCGTCAATTATAGGCTCATAGCGAGATATAATTCGAGATGAAGATTGTCCATGTGTTAGCCACTGGGTTGTTACAGCTTTGATAATTTTCATTGGGGCTTGCTTGTTTAACATTTGTGCTTCCTCGAATATAGCTTTTTTGACGCTACTGAACTTAAATGTTTTCCATAGTGAAATGAGAAGTCCATCAAGCTCAGCTAGTTTAGGATACTTAGGTACCAAATGAACAAGATGATTTCTGCATTTGATATAAACTGAGTGGGGTGATACGTGACGTATTAAGCATTGAAGTCCTTTGTTTTCTCCACTCATAGCATTAGTCCCATTCAAACCGGAAAACCGTATCATGGACTTGTCAATTCCTTTTTCCTCGAATAGAGTCAAGATTTCTTGAAGATCTATTGACTTTTTAGATGCAGCAAGTTTTACTATACCCAAAAACTGTTTAACCGATTGGTTTTTGAATGGATCTACAAACCTGGTGAAAACTGACACTTGGGATCTATTAGCTTCGTCGGTAGATTCATCAGCGAGAATCGTAAAATCGCCACGTGATCTGAAATTATTTTAACAAACTTAAAAATCTTTCGAAAATCCGGCTATAAAACAGTCTTTAAATCCAATGCAAATCTAAACCAAATGCTTCTTGGAACAAAACAAAACTACCACCAAACAGCTACCCTGGGGTATATCTAATAGAATGCAAATGCAAAAAATGTTAAAAAGATATAAAACGCATGTCATGAGTTATGAAATTTTTTTTTTTTTTTTTTTTTAACTCATGACATGCGTTAAAAAAATTTTATAACTCATGACATGCGTTTTATATCTTTTTAATTATTAATGCCTGAGTTGAAAAACACAAATATTTTTGAAAATATATATATGTGTGTAAATATATATCTATATCATATATATATGTATCAATATGCATTTAAGTATATATATATATTTACTAGCAGTTTCTATAAAAGTAACCAAAAAACGAGGCGTTGCTCACTTTCCTATCGTCATTATCCTCATCATCACCATACAATACCACTAGCATACACCAATAGCACTTATATTTCATATGTACGTACTTAGTGTTTTCAAGTCTAGCAAAAAATTCAGTTACTATTAACTCCTTTAAATTAATAATAAATTTTCTGTAGACTCTGCTATAACAACTAAATAATTTCCATAAAATAACTCCCATGGACACCCTTTTGTAAACTTCATTGCCAACGCCTCTTAAACCAAAATAAACTACAAAAGACTAAATACCAAGCGCTGATGTACACCAACATTCACATAAATTCATCACTAATTGAATGATTAATCCTAACTACCATGACCTCTAGCAATTTAGTTTGACCTGCAAAATTTTATCATAAACAAAGGTACAAAAGGTCTCAAAAATTTGGTATCTTTAATTTGGAAACTTGAAAGGACCTCTGCTGTAATTGAGCGACAAAGCAAACTGCACATTCAACTACTCCAAGAGTTGAACTCAACAAGCATTTGTGCTGAAGATTGTGCTTGGAAATGATACTCCAAGTAGTAGAGGTTCTGATTAACAGCCGCTTGAACAAATGCTACTTCTCATGTACCATTAGACAAGTATTTAAAAATGGTACATAGAAGAATGTAAACATTTTGATAGTAGGTTCAACTAACTGTAGCAAATCCTTTTTACTGAACCCACTACAAGCGATTTACAAAACCTTTATGAACCAAGCTTGTAGTAAATATGCCTGGATTGGATGAATGTGAAGGGCTTTCCTCAATGATTTCAGCACATTTGATTTTGTTAAAAAGATCACATGTCACCCACATTTCATGTATTGTTTACAGTAAGATTGAGCTGAATGTGATATGTCACGCATTTTACAATATTTTTTTAATAAAACAGCTTAGTTGTTTATTTGTTAAAAATTGATTGTGACATATGTGACATGTCAAATCCAGCTTAGTCTTACTGTGAATAATGCATGACATGTGTGTGACATGTTTGTGACATGTTGAACATATTCATAATATGTTCCTCAGCATAGAAACAGCCTGTAGTTTTAAGCTATTCAATATCTTGACTCATGAGTATCTTTTACTCATGAGTATCAACTTAGACTTTGAAATTATGTTAAGAACTTTGCATTGTGTTCTTGTTTTTCTTTGTTACATTGGACAAAAAACTAAACATATACTATACTAGTATTTTGATATATAAATGGATATTCATATGAGCATTAGTAGTTTAAGGCCTAGGCAACTATCGTGAATGGCTAAACAGTTAAAAATGATAATAGAAAAATATGCTACAAAAACTTCTAAGTCTCAATTTTCCTTAGAAAATTAGTGACAAAATATATTGGCAAATCAGCAAAAAAGAGCCAATTCTGCTATCTAAGCAGATAGCGACCCCCTCCCCTTATCAATTTTCTGAATGATTTTGAGGCATGGAACAATGATATTAGGATGAAGGGGAATTATAAATATCCATTTGCATGAATTTAACTGCTCTACCATAAATTTTTTTTACTGATTGTAGCCATTCATCGTCACTTAATTTCCTCATAAACATTCATTTCCCAAAACAACCTTGTTTGACTTTGTTAAAAGCTTTCTCCAAATCTATGAAGCAAAAATGAGGCTCTTCTCTTTCTTAAATATTTTTCCTAAAGCTACCTTGCTAAAAATATTGCATTTGTAGTGCCATGCCCTGGCACAAAGCCAAACTGCATCTTATCTATATCAATTCTTTCTCTGAGTAGCTTATCGATCACTCATTTGATAACTTTCATTACTTAATCAACTAACTTCAATCGTCCATAATTGCTTCTTTCTAGGGCATCACCCACTCCCTTTAAATAGTTTACTTTAACACTTGACTGCCAGTCTTGGGATAGCACCATCTTTCAAAATATATTTGGCTAGACTTATAATAAGCTTGACTCCAGTGTCTTCAGACACTCTTACCATTTCCACAGCAAAACCTGAGTTTCCTGCCGCCTTGCTAATTTTTATTTTCCTCGTAGCCTCATCGATCCATTTAAAATTGTGTTAAGTAACTTCATATAATGACTCTTTCAAACTAACTTCTTTTCTGTCTTTGTGCTAGCCTAAACACCATTATTACATACAATTTTTACTTACAACATCCTAATTAGACTTTTGAGGCTTTTTTCAAATAAATACTTTACATCCCAAGATTCTAATTATTTTTTCCTTCGTTTTTTTCACTTAAACTATAGAAATAATAAAGTTTGAGAGACATTGGTAATGTTTTGAGGAAATATTTCATACATTTAAGATTTTTCAACAGTTTTTAAGACAATAAAAAAAAATAATTAAGTAAATTATAGAAATATAACAGTCTATTGTTCATTCAAAAACATCTCCATGTATTTTTCAGCATAATGTTTGTAAGTGTGTTAGATCTCAAATCAGTTGTCAATACACGACGCAACACTGCATATACACTCATACCGTGTGTCGTTTAAAATTCTATTTGGCTTTGCCAAACCTTTTCATTGCCATATTGTTTCTTCTAACTCAAAAATTTTAAGCATTAGTTACACTATAAAACTTAAATTATGTTTGAAACATATTTCCCATTCATCTAAGAACTCATAACTTAATATTGAATTATCCCATCTATAGACAGGATTCATCTTTTTCCACTGAATATGTATCCCGTCTATAGATAGGATCCGCACCACAAGGGTTAATATTTCCTCAACAGCTGAAACAAAGCAGCAACAAAAAATTATTTCACTGCTATTAAGAGAGCTGTTTTTATGGTAATGAAAGACTATTGACCTCTCAATTATTTTATAATTTCAAACATATTTAAATATTTTTAATATATTTATAAAACCAGTATTGAGCTTTTTTTTTTGTGTATTTTTCAAAGTAAAAATCTTTTTTCTTCATCACCTCGAGTAAGACTGGTATGTTCCAGAATCGTTATTGTTATAATAATTAGTTTAATTAGAATTGTTGTGTTGTGATCAGATTAAGGTTTTTAAACCTGGAAGAGGTAATTGCAATCATTTAAATTTGCAACCTTCATTGAATTTCTGTACTCAAAATAACTTTTTCTTTTTTCACCTAGGGGACACAATGAAATTGATGAACCTTCATTTACAAATCCCTTGATGTATAAGAACATTAATTCGCGTTCTTCTGTTCCTGACCTTTACAGAGATTTTCTAGTACAATGTGGTGTAGTAACAAGTAATGAAATTTATGAAATTCATAAGGGCTTTAAACAAGCTCTAAAATCTGAATTTGAAAAGTCATCTATTAGCTCTCCTCCATGGAAACCATTTGATGGTCATTGGAGTGAAATGAGTCAAGCCAGTCACAAGAACACGTCGTTGTGGAATACAGGTTATTTTTATTTTAACATTTTTGGACACCTAGTGAAATTTATCATGAGTTTCACCCATTTCTTTCCATCTGTTTTTCTCTTTGTTTACTTGCCTAAAAAGCCAATCTTTATTTGAAAGCTTTCATTAGTTTCTTTTTTGAAATTTTTATATCTTTCAAAAAAATTTTGCTTTTTCAGCGCTTGATCCGAATATGTTTTAATATAGTCATTTTTAGTCTGAAACCAAAACCCTTGAAGTTTTCTCGAAATCTATTTTTTAATTTTGCATGAAGCCTAAACAAATAAACTTGGTCCAAAAACAGATTTTTAAATTTTTCTCAAGAAAGTATGTTCCGTTTCTTTTGAAATTTTTTAGGAAGTATTTTTTTTGATATTATTTGAATGATAATAGTTTCATCAAGTGCAGGTCTGTAACAAGAACAAATTTGCTTCAAAAATTGCTTACCTGATCTTCCTCAAGAAAACATGTTCCATTTCGCAGAAATCATGCGTGATACTATAAAATATTATTCCTACTAATATTTTCAAAGTGTTGGCTGTTTTGAATTTATTATCAGGTCATTACCCATGCCCCTATTTTTTTCTTTAAAAATTTGCTTTTGATATTTTTCTCAAGAATTCATATTTTGATATTTTCAAATTTTTGTCCAATGTCTTATATTTTTGGTAATTTTTTCATGTCAAAAATTTTTGAATATTTCATAGATTCTACATTAGTGCCCAAGCATGAATTAAATATGATTTAACAAGTTAAAATGCCACGTTGTAAATGCCTAGAAGGTAATTTTTTTTTTAAGATTATTGGTTTTGGATTTGCTAAAATTTTATGCTATAGAAATGTTTCTTTAGATTTAGAATATATTTAGAATTATTCATAATTTTTTAATACTGTCTTCTAGCTAAAAGATTGAAAGCATTTTTTAGGGCATGGAGAGGTGCTCCAACAGTTTTGTTAGTAAGATCCTTCAAACTTATTTCTTAATCTATTCCAGGATGTGATATAGATCTGCTTAAAGAAATTGGACTGAAATCTGCTACATATCCATCAACATTTATTGTCCATAAGCAATTAGAAAAAACATTCTGCAAAGCTCGAATATCTAAAATACAAGATGGAACAAATATTGACTGGGCGACTGCAGAATCACTAGCCATAGGGTCGTTGTTAGTTGAAGGTATAAATACGTTTAATCAACACGCTGATTTTACTCGGAGGGTTTTACTTTAAAATACTGAAAAGGAAAAAACTTGTGCCTGGCATTCACATTGTCTCCGACTGAACATTCAAGTTTAATAAAGGCTTTCAACTAATTATTGAAAGTGTTTTCCTGGGTGAAACAATTTAATTTTTTTGAACAAATTTTTGATGCGTGTGTAATATTACTTGTTTGATAGGCACAGATGTGCGGATATCTGGCCAAGATGTTGGGCGAGGAACATTCAACCATAGACACTTTATGTTGGTTGATCAAAATGATGAAGATATCTACATTCCACTAAATGATTTATTCCAAACTCAAAAAGGTTTTCTAGAGGTATGGCTTTTCATAGTTATCTTGCTTTTGCCAATACTTCTTTCAAGATGTTTTTCCAAATTCTAATGTGGTCAAAATATTTTTTTGAAAAAACTAAATTTTAGTATTTTATTTCCAAAAAAAATTTTTTTTTTTCTGCTTTGATCAAAGAATTACCTATGGTAATCTTGGTAGTTCTAATTATATAATATTGAAAAAGGTTAAACTTGGTTTTGGATCCCGAATACACCCAAATGTGATCATTTTAGCCCTAAAATAATCATTTAAAAATTTTTTTAAATATCTATTAAATTTCCCTTAAAGTTAAATTACAGAGATCTTTTCCATGTGGCCATACATGAACTTTGTTTTTTTAGTGCAGGGCCTAGATCTATTCATGTCTTGGTGAAAAATTTTCTCAAAAACGGTTTATTATTTTTCATTATTTTTCAAATTTTGCTTTTTTATAACTCTTAATGATATTTTTATTGTATAAATTGACATCTAATAATAAGTAAACAAGTTTTTAATTATTAGCTATGATAATAAGTTTCCTTTTTAATTTTTTATTGTAACATCAACCTAATGGAAGAAACATAGCGTGTTTGAATATTGTAGTTCAGACTAATTTAATGTGAGTGGGATGGTCTGGTAGATTTACTTATAATTTATATTATGATGGTAACACAAGTTTAATATGAGAGAATGTGTATCTGGGTGAAATAATTTTTTTTAATTTTTGTCATTAATTAAGTCTGTGGGTCCAGTATTCACTAAGAACTTGATTTTGTTATTATTAGGTAGTGAATACACCACTATCTGAAGAAGCCGTATTGGGATATGAGTATGGTATGAGTATCAATAATCCCAACAACCTAATCATATGGGAATCTCAGTTTGGCGATTTTTTCAATGGAGCACAGATAATTATTGATAATTACATTTCAAGTGGAGAATGTAAGCTATATATTAAAGCAATAATATCAATCAATAAAGAAACCTTCAACAAAAAAACACTTAGTTGGAACCTTAATAAGTTCCATATAATTTTAACACGTCATTCTATTACTTAGGCTTTGCTGGTTTATTTTTATAACTGAGATTCTGATTGTCTAGAATCTCGCGAAGCTAGGAATTTCTTTTTGTTGCATTTTTTTACGTAAAATTCAAATTTTGGGTAAAATTTTGAATACCTAGGTAACTAATCAGATGCGATATACACTGAGAAATACAGAAAGAGTCGTAGCCCCATCTCTTTTTAAAATGAGTCAGGCTTTTAAAGACGTCTAAAAAAAGCCACTTATAAACTCACTGAGTCACACACTCTTCAAAAAACTTTATTTCAATCCTTTTAAATAAATTTATGAGTTTCTTCTTTTTTTATTCAAAAAAGCTGTAGTTGTGGCATTAAAACATTTTTCACAGCTCTTTTAGGTAAGGCTCTCCTGCCTAAGTGACTATGGAAGACATTCAGTTCATATTAGCACATACCAAAATTTCTCATTTCTTTGCATTTGACCCTTAATCACACTTTTTTAACTTTTTTAAATTAAATTTTATGATAATTTCTCAAAATTAATTTTTTGATTTGTTTTTAGATCTTGAATGAAATCAATATATCATGTATGACATATATCATATCTGCATACATTGGAAATTTAACTATCAGCCGGTCCTTCACAATCTGTTGTTACCTATCAACTGGTCCTTAACAACTCATTTTTTGGTCTAATTAAAAACGAAATTCTCATATTTAAGTCTTAAACTTTTTGATTTTTTAAAATTAAGTAAAAACAAATCATCGTTTAGCCCATATTGGCACATACCAAAAAATTTTATTTCCTAATAATTTAGCAATACTTAGACAAACCTATACCCCTTTTACCTTAAGTCTATTTTAATTAAAACCTTTCTAGTAAGCATATCCATTAAAGTTATAAATAAGTTGATTTTATTTAAGGAATCATCATTTTCATTTTACCAATCGATGCGCTTTAATTTTCAGTGATGCTCTTTAATTTTCAGTGAAATGGTTGCTTCAGAGTGGTCTTGTGATGTTATTGCCAAATGGTATGGATGGTGCTGGACCTGATCATTCCAGTTGCAAGATCGAGAGATTTCTACAAGTAAGTTTGTTATGTCGAACGCAAAATAGACAATGAAAATATATCATAAGAGATTTGTTATTTTGCGAATGAATTATAAAATTTTTCGAAATATTGTTTTTGGTACTGCATTCAAAGATACCCAGATACGTTTTTATATTCATTAATTTTACCTTAAATTTTGTTTGAAGTTTGAGGTAGGCTTGTCACTCAACCTATAAAACTTTAAAAAAAAGTTTAATTTATTTGAAGTACTCAGGGATTTACATGACATGTCTTTGCTGTTTGCAGGTTTTAAAAAGCTAAAAAACGTTCTTGAGCTAAATTTTGCAAAAATATCCTGATAATTTAGAAATGTAATGGTATTTCTGTCAAATGGGATACCTATGACTTATAAAATTCCTTTTAAAGAATTAATTTTTTTTCTTAAGAAACCATGCACAAAATCTTTGGAATAGTTTGTTTATATATATTTTTTTTTTTTTTTTTTTTTTTTTTTTGTTTGTTACGGGCTAAAATTGTTGAAATTTTAGACAGCATTGTTAAAATTTTCTCAAAATCTGCTTTTCACTTTTTTTTTTTTTTAGTTTTAGGGTCAAATACTTGTTAAAATATGAAATAAAAAAAAAGTGTGCTAATTTTTTATTTTTAGCTTTCAGATAGTTCAGAAGATAGTGTTGATGGTGATGATGTTAATATCAATATAGTGAATCCCACAACCCCTGCTCAATATTTTCATCTCTTAAGAAGACAGGTTTATTTTTTTTTTAAACATCTGACTGGTATCTCAATATATGAAAATAAGCATCTGACTGGTATCTCAATATATCATAATAAAACAAGATACCTAGGCTATTTGAATTAGCACTCTCAGTATGTTTTCAATTAGCATGTTATTGTTATTTGCCAGTTAACTTCCATCAATTAATCTGTTAACTTGTCAAATGCCTGCTACACATACACAGGTTTTAAAAAAATTTAGATCTGGAGAAGATCTCAAAAATTTAACATATAACATTATTGCAAATAATAAATCAATATCAAAGACAAGATGACAGTTTTCAAAAACAGCTTATGCAACATATCTGAAACAAATTACTGTCAAATTTTTCAAAGAAATTCCTTTCGATAAGCCTGTGACAGACAGCAGATCAAATCAGCAAAACTATGAATAGGTGTCAGACGCAGCCTTTGTGAATGATTATTATTGGTACTAGCTGATCTTATTGTTTTATTTTATTGTTTTATTGTTCTGATTTTATTGTTCTGGCAACAAACTAAAATAAAAACCCGAGTCTGTTTTATCAAAAAGCTATTCAGCGCAATGTTCTTCAAGTCCATACAACGTGGTAAAAGAGCCAGAGCTTGTCTTATTAGTTCTGAAAATGGGTTTGAGTTTTAACACAAACACAAAGTTTTATCAAAAAAAAATCTTACTGCTAAATCTTAAAAGACTATATTATTATGGGAACGAACATATTATACCAATGAGCTACAATCACCAATGAGGCAACCTTTCTACCACATAGTTACAATCACTAATAAAACGAGTGATCTGCTTTTTTTTACTTTCCATTGTTGTTTCTTTTGCAAAGATAAATAGTGGCGCTTGTTCTTATTTTTTATTAACTGCTATTTAGAAGTAACTTTACAATAACATTTGCTAGTAATATTTCTAAAGTTTTATTCTTACCGGGCTTTTTAGGCATAAAACATTTTTTCTATCCTGTCAAAAAAAAGTCTTACCATTATAATATAGGTTTTAGTTAATTAAGCATCTTAAATTACAAAATTATACAAGGGAACAAGGCAGCGATATTTTCTTAGCAAACAACTCATGAAATTGAGCTTCACTTAGGAAAAATAAAAAAAAGGTTAGATGATTTCTTGCAACAAAGTTTTGAACCCCCTATTGCTCTACTCAACATCCAACAATCATTAGCAGCAACATTGAGCCGCAAAGAAAATCTATTAATAAAATTTGTACATAAACTTAAAGAAGAGAGCAGAGGTTTAAAAAGAAAAGCGTCTGCCTTAGAAAAATCAAAAAAAAAAGAAATATTTCTCAGTACACAGAAGAGCTGAAACACCAGATACATTAAACAAAAGACAAATAAGCTGATAAGATAAGGAATTTAAATAAAAAAAAAATCAAGTACAGAGATATTCAAATTAAAACCAAAGATGACAAAATAAGCTTGTTAAACACAAATTTAAAAGATTTTTAAAAAAAAAGTTGAATTTTTTTCAGTCCATCTAAAGAAAACGGCTTTGTTTAAAAGGTGAATTAGGAATGGGAACGGGAAACAGGGAATGCTTCAACATTCCCGAGAATCCTTTTTTGAATTTCCTGGAACTCAAGGACATTCCCCGGAATCCTTTTTAAAATTCCCTGGAATCAAAAAACATTCGTCGGAATCCTTTTTTGAATTTCCCGCAATCCAACAACATTCCCCGCAATCCATTGACAAACAACTTTCTATTTTTGAGTCTAGATTCTTTTTGAATGATTTGAATGGTAGATTAAGCCATATCCTTTTCTCCGTCTGTTCCGCAAGCTAATAAAGCATCTAGTTCAATTTTTTCAGCAATAAGATAATCGGCAAATTTTGAAAACGTCTATGCTAGTGCAATAACAGAGCTTTGATAAAAACAGGTGATTTTCCAGTCTATTTACTTTCTAGTTTGAGGTTTCGGTAGGAGATAACTGTTAAACTTATATTTTCTTCAATATCTAAGATATTGAAGGCTTGATCAATGGTAAGTGTACAGAAACTATTTGGGTTTGTACAAAATCGCACTATTTCTGTTAGCTGCCTGTCTGAAGATAGAATAGCTAAAAAATCTGGATGTATCTTGCATTCCCTTATGAACTTTGATTCATTTAATGCATATTGGTCTTGTTTAGCTTTTTCCAAGAGTGCCCTCAGACTATTTGGTTTGATTAAGGATAATATTGCGGAATTGGGCACTTTAGTTAAATCGCCTTTGTTCTATTTTGCTGCGTGACAAGTGCTGTGTCGATCTCTTGGTCCTCTCACAATTACTCCAGCACTTTTTGCATCGTAAATATCTCCAAGTGAGAGAAAAGGGTGTCCAATGCTTTTTTCGGTAGTTTTTCAGATAAAACTGATCTTTTCATAGTCTCTTTTGTACTGGGCAGCATCCTCCAATAAGGGACCTTAAGTTTGCTATTTCCTTGCGATTAAATTAAATTAGAGATATACTGCATTAATGTATATGGAAACCTGTCATCTAAAATAAATTAAATATTGATAGATGAAACTTAACCGTATCATAAGACAAATCCTGTAAGATGATCAAACAACTTACGCTGCATGATGAGACACTTTTGTCACTATTAATTGATACATTGAAATGTTCTTGGCTTACTTTATGCTAAAAACAAACAAGAATGTTTTGATTTATATGCAGAATATTTTAGGTGAAAAAGAAGAAGACTAAAAGGAAATTATTAATTATATATATAATTATATATATATATATATATATCCATATAATAAATACCATATTTCCATAGGGTTAATTTTGTTTCTTTTCTTTTTTTTTTTCTTGCTTTTTTAAACGTCATCCTGAAAATTAATACCGACAAAATGTTAAGAGATGGAAACTACCAAATTTAAAACCGTCAAAATTTTTAAGCTACTGCCACCCACAAAATTGACACACTGAATAATGCTCTTGTTTGGTGGAGTGAAAACAAAGCAATTGTTTTGATAACTTGATAAACTTTGAATAAATTTTTTTGCGTAAGAATTTTCTTGAAAATAAGGCCCACTGAATGATCTTATTAAAATGATCTTATTGAAATACAAATTTCATATTAATGCGAAATGAATCAGAAAAGAAGCATAAATATAGGGAACGGATGCGAAAAGTTCAAAGCAGGTAGTTCACATAAATAGTATTCATATGCATTGGCGGAAGGAGCTAAGAAATCTTTTCATAAACATCAAAGTGTTAAATAAAAAAAGGTGCAAGCACATGAGTATCACATCCAACTAAATAGGAACAAAGTTTTCGTTTTGTCTGCTGCGCGTTGCACTTGTGACAACAAAGTGAACTATTGAACTATTGCTGAAACTGATAAAAACTTATCTGTAAATGACAGTGACTTAGGAATATCAATTTTATAGAACGATGAAATTTTATGTTTTTTTATATGATTCATGTTTTCCTTTTCTACCCATGCTAATATTTTTACTCATAGTAATATTTCTATTATTATACTTTTATTGAAATCTTTATTAAAACAAATCTTGAATTAGATTTTGTATGTTTTTACTAAAATATTTGTCTGGTATAACAATTACATTTTGCGGTTATGAAAAGTGTTAGCGCCTAAATATGAAAAAAACTCAAGTTAACAGAAAAGTCAACCATTTTGGGTATGCTTGTAAAGCTAAGAATTGGCAAGGAGAAACTGAAAAAGAAAAACCAAAAAACAAAGATTATTGCAAAAAATAAAACAATCTTTCTTAACACCTTAAAGTGTGCTCTTTGCAATCAATGCTCTGATTCAACTTCACTTTGACTATGCATGTTCTGCCTGATATTTAGGCCTCAACAAATCACTTAAAATCTTTTTGAAAAGTGTATAAAATAAATATAGAAGATTTTGTTTACATATGATTAGTGGTGCTTATATTGGTACTAAGCAGTATAGAGGCATAAATTGGCTGCCTTTTGATATGAAGTTAGTCAGTATATTGCTGCACATGCATTTAAATTTTGCAGTAGACCAAACCTAAATTACATGTCTGAAATGTTTAGAATTTCTGAAAATAGAATAATCCCTATATGCAACAGCCATCTAAGGCTAGATACACCCTTGAGAAGATCTAACGTAGGAAAAAATTCTCTGTCATCGAAATGTCCCTTTATGGAACAAGCTTTCTAATGAAATAAAATCTATCACAAACTATAACTTTTTTAAACATAGGCCCAAGAAAACATTTTATACCTCTCTGGATGTAGTTAATAAATACTACCTAAAAAACCTAATAAATATAGACTATAATTCTGTAAAAAAACACTTTTTTTTTTTTTTTTTTTTTAGTTCGCTTTGGCTGAATCAATTCCTCTTTGTTTATATGTGTGATTTATAACGCGACCACAATGGAAACATTGTTTTGAAATTCAATTTTTGTGCCTATCCTTTTAGCTTTTCTTATGATTTTCATTGCATATGTATATTTTTTTGTGGCAGAATAAATACTTACTTAACTGCTTGCTTGCTTGCTTGCTTGCTTGCTTGCTTGCTTGCTTGCTTGCTTGCTTGCTTGCTTGCTTGCTTGCTTGCT
>JAUZNK010034972.1:0-18160 GCA_035046665.1 Euphysa ruthae
GCATGTCATGAGTTATGGAGTATTTAATGAGCGACGTTTAAGGAGTCATGCTGCTCCTATCATTGTAACATTGTATCATTGTAACTAGCCTGATGATAGGAGCAGCATGACTCCTGAAACGTTGCTCAATAAAAATTCTATAACTCATGCCATGCGTTTTATCTCTTTAATTATTAGATATTTTCTTTAAAAATGTTCCCAAAACCTTGCGGCTTGCTCAAGATAAAGATAACTTTCTGCTTATATAAATTTTTTATCCAAGAAAAAATGCATTTTGATTAGCTTAAATTTAAGATAACATTAATTATAGGGTATGTAATAAAAATATAATTAGAAATAAAAATGTAATTAGAAATAAAAATATAAGTAGAAATAAAAATGTAATTAGAAATAAAAATACAATTAGAAATAAAAATTTACTTCATAAGAAAATAATTATTAATATTTGTAATATTCTAGCTGTGTAGTAATTTTTTTTCCTGATTATTTTACTCCAATTGATTACTCCAATAAATAATTTCTAAATCGGAGAATTTATTTCTAAGATATTTTTGGCTATGAAGAAGTGATGGGATTTTTGACCAAAGTTTTCTGCTATCACTTGGCAAAATCAAATCCAACAAAATTAACTCTTTGAAAAAGATAAGATAAATCAAATTAAACAACAGTGTAACTGGCAATACCTTTCATTGCATGCCTGCTTTATGAAACTCTAAAGGATGCAAATTACTGTGAGGTAACTGAAGCAATCCGTTAGCTTATTTTCAAAATTTTCCTGTGTTGAAATATTTTCTTTTCTAAAGTTTATATATTTAATAACATGATTTTTTGGTAGGTGGGAACTTTTTTTGGGTAATTGGGATCTTTTAGTCTAAATCTAGATTTGAAAAGTTATGCGAATTTAGATTCAGCCTGCATTTTGATCTGACTGTGAAAAACATAGTAGACAGTAAAAAATAGGAGACAATCACAAACTTTTTCTGATGCTCCAAAACCTTTGTTAGGGTAGGCTTAAAGTAGTTTCTTGAAAATTCTAATCACATTTTCAATAGGCAGATTTTATAATTTTCTCAATAAAGGAATATTTTAAACAATTTCATTATAATATCAGCAAAATTTGAGAGACCGAGTGTTTCAAGTTTTGAAGTTCTTAAGAAAAAAAAGTCAATTTTGTAAGACAGCTATTTTGGTCTATATTTGACACTTTGCAATACAGCAAAGATGTCTATCAAATGAAAAGCGCAGGTATTTTATAACACTTTATTAAATCCTCGTTGCCGTGCTGAATTAAATCCATTTCCTAATGTCTAATTGTCACGGTGCTCCAACAAAAAATTTTTTTTTTCTTTAGAATAAAAACTTTAAAAAAAGAAATTACAAAAGACGAGTTAAAAAAAGCAAAGAAAAGAAGGCTTCTAAAAGATAAATCACATCATAGCATGAATACCCGTACTAAGAGATTAGGGAAACACAAGTAAGATTTTACATTAAATGGCTTATTCACTATTTATTCTTTGTGGAAAACTGTTAATTTAAACTATAATTTTTTATTATTCTCGCTTAAGGGTATATTTTGAGCATAATTAAGGTCATTTGGTAAAATACAGCCCTATAAAAACTTTTAATTTGTTGATGTTTCAGTATGACAAATAATGACAAAAAAATATTTTCCCAAAAATGGGTGAAAATTTGCATCAGCATTTTTGCATTTTTCCTTCTAAAATCATTAAAAAATCTTATGTTTTGTCTAAAAAGATTCATACATATACAATTTTGGCTATAGCAAACAAACATGTCATTTATTGTTCATTAATCATTACAATGTCATAATACAGCTGTTTAGTGGGCTCTTTTCTTTGTAATTATCAATTAAAAAGTGTCAATTTAATACAAATATGTGAAAGGCACAATTTTTCATAGTTTTATTTTTTTCAATTTTGCTATAGTTGCAAAGTTTTAACACAATACTTTTTCTTGGGAATTATAAAATTATAAATTTTGATGTTTATGTAATAGTACAGATTGAAATCTCCATAAAATGGTGGTGCTCGATTTTTTTTGTTAGAAGCCAAAACTGTAAATTTTTTGAAAGAATATAATGTAAATCTTTGAAAAAAAATATGCCTTCAAATTTTTCTTTTGTTTTGGTTGTATATTTTACAGACTGGAAACTATAAAGGAAAGAAATATTATCAATTACGGATGTTCTCAAATATATTTATTCACATTTTTTTTAGGTATAAATACTTTAAGATTATAATCATGTAATATTGTAATGACAGCCCAAAGAAAAAAAGTTGAAAACCTTAAATGACAACGTTTAATACAAATAAGAATATTAGCTAAAATAAAACTTTTTAAAAATGGTCTAAATTGTCTTTGACAATCAGTTTCCTATGATGAAGTTTGTGACATTTTTATACGATAATTGCAATCACAACCCTGAAACCATCACCGGGATTTCAATGCATTGTACAAATAGAATGATTATTCCACTACCGAATATACGATTAGTGATATTGATATTTCTATAACTAATTAGCCATCTATTAGAAGAAATTAAACCAAATAGAATTTCTCCTTATTTTGAAACACAAGAAAAAAGTATAATTGAAACAGGTCCTGAAGTTGAAACTTGGTTTTTGCTATGCCTTCAACCTGCAAACAATACCATTGAGAAAATTGTTCCTGGTTGGACATGGTTCAATTTTGAAGTTATTGAGCAAACTGCAGATTATCACAGTTTATATCGAATCTACCGACCATCAGTCAGTCCTCTATAAAATCAGAATCAGTTCAGGAAGTGAACTTAAGGCTAAAGTAGAAAAGCTACGTTTATCTAGTACATGTGATTTATGCCAAAGCTCTAGATATGTTAAACACAGTAAACAAGGGACTTAAGCAATTTTAAAATTTACGAATGAGCAGATTCCACGCCTCTTGTATCTGCATCGCTGCTATCTTCAAGCTTTGAATGGTGGGTAATGGAGAAAAACAAAAATGAATTTTCAGAAGTTATTAAAAACCAAACGCATGTGAACTTTAGTAATTTGCTTCGAAAATTTGAAAGAATATTTAATTTGATATTTGATTATTGAGTTTGAAGAATATATTCCTGAGTTTGGTCCATTGGCAGTATTTTGGCAGAGCTTTATTGATATGGTTCAGACATTGCTCGATTTTCTGAGATCAAAGCATATTGGTGATTGGGATTTGTGTTTGCAATTGATTGTAAGAATGCTAAAATGGTTTCATGCTTATAGTTACTTGAATTACTCTGGCTATTTTACTTACTTTTGGGTCACACAACAGAATTCCAAAGATAAGTTCGAAACAAATGGTTAAAAGAAGTAGCTGTCTGATTATGTTGCCAACAACTAAAGAATTGGAACAATCTATTTGATGCAAGTGATGTAATTTCTAGTCTTTCCTCTGGACTAACAACTTCCCCTGGTATTCAACAGGATTTTTTAAACACTGAGGCAGTTTGCAAAGAGCAACTACATATCTTTATTGTGACAAGGATCGAATCAAATGAGGTACGGTATCATGACCCGATCAAGAAAAACAAATTAAAGCTATTTGGAGCATCGCATAGAAAACTTACATACAAGGTGAAAGGACTTGACCATCCCAAAGTATTAGAAAACAAAGAGCTCCATATAACCTGTGAAGCAAAAGTATTTTATATATCAGCATGGGAGGGGTGAACTAGAAATGAGAATTATCAATTGAAAAATGAACAGAAAGAAGCAGATACAAAGATGTTTTTATGCGCAAATTATGCTTCCGAATTGGGTTTTGAGTCTGTAAAAATCATTACAGTTGATTCAGATGTTGCAATTCGTAGTTTGTATTACAATCTAAAGATTGACATTTCGCTATATTTATAAATTGGCACTAGTTCAAAACTCAGAATATATGGTATTTCATCTAATTCTTTGGAAGATGATGCAAAATTAACACTTCCTGTAGTTCATGCCTATTTTGGTTGTGATTCAATCAGTTTTTTTAATGGTATAGGCAAACAGAAAGCATTATCTATTCTACAAGAAGATCATTGATAAAATCATTTGGCTAAACTGTTAGGAGAAGGAGAACATCTATCGGATTTGGTGAAAGAGGATTTGGAAGAATATCTATATTGACTGTATGTTATTAAACACGAATGCTCTATCAACGAAGCTCGGTATAAGATCTTTACAAGATCGAAAAAAATTTCCAGAGCCATAGAAAGTTTTCTTGAATTTATTTCATGTTGTTGTAAGAAGAACTCATGCAAGACGAACATATGCAGTTGTAAAAAAACCTATCTTGTACAGATATTTGTATATGAACATCCTGTGAAAATGAAGCAGTGGAAAATCCAGATAGTAGTTAGTCAAAATCGTCAGCTGAAGATTATAGTTCATCTGACGAAAAGTTTTCAGATTTTTGGGTATTTACTTTGTTAAAAAATTTAAAATTGTGATGCAATTGTGACCATTTTAATATAAAATTTATTGAAAACAGTCATAAAATTGATTCAGTTTATTATAGTAAATAATTCATTGCATTAATACTCTAACATTAACAGAGCTTTGTATGTTTTTAAAGCCATTCAATTCCGAAAAATATTGATCTTTTCGAAAAACGTGTTTTTTCATATACTTGCATTAAATTGACACTTTTTAATTGATAATTACAAAGAAAAGAGCCCATTAAACATTTGTATTATGAAAGTTTGATGGTTATGAACAATAAATCGCATATTTACTATAGCCAATATTACTGTATATTTGTGAATCTTTTTAGGCAAAACACAAGGTTTTTTGGTGATTTTATCACAAGCAAATTTTCATCCATTTTTGGGAAAATATTTTTTCGTCCTTAAAGTAAACTTATTATTTGTTGTACTGACCAAGTTTCATATAATACAAACAAATTTTAAGTTTTCTTGGATTTTTTTGCTAGCTTCACCCTTTTATTCCCATAGGCTGTATTTTACCAATTGACCCTTACTGTGTTCAAAGTTTATCCTTATGCAAGAAAATTCAGCAAACAACTGAATTTTGAAGATATATATGTATAGGTACAATAAAATCGTAGTTGAAATTTGCCAGGTTGATAGTCCACTTTTACCCACCTGGTTTCCAGACTTTTTTTTTTTTTGCTAATCTACTAATAAACTAATATAATATTATTTTAATATCGATAAATAAATAATTAATGCAAAAACCAAACAAAGTTAGCCAAATAAATAGAAAAAAACATAGTTTAAACTTAAAGAAAGCAAAACAATTCTGAAGTATATTAGTGATTAATTTAATAAGCAAAGTATTAAATTCTAGTTTCTTTAATGTCAATAAAGTCAAACACAGGACAACAAGAAGGATATTGGTAATTTTTTATTTCTTCCAGATAAATCAATAAATAGAGTGTTGGATCTGTTTAGTCTGTCCAATTATCTTATTTGAGTTGTCTAACCTATGCTAGCATGGAAAATGGATGTAAAACTGTATAAGAAGAAGTTATTGTTATGAAAATAAGTTGATTTCATAGCTACTTAACAAATCTATAAACTTTTGCTACCTGAAAAAACCTACCCTATCAATGAGTTTATTTCACAATCTTATTAAACACTTGAAGTGAAGTGATATCTCTAGAATGTCTGTCAAATACCATTTTGATTTTTTTTTTAAACGTTAAAATGACCATGACTTAAACGTCAATAAAGAATTTTCCAAAAACATTATCCAAATTTTTAAATTATTTTTTAAAATTCTTGATAACGAAATTAAATGTACTCGAAGACACATTTTTTAAGCAGGGAAGTTTTTAAACCTTATCCACGCGAATAGGTTGAATTTTTACCATCAATATTTTGTATTTAGAAAAATGTTTAAAAATTCAAATGTCAGAAGCAGCATGGAATTTTTGTAAAAACGTTATGCTCCCTAATAGAATCTTTCTGCTTTAAGATACAACAATGCAGCTATTACAGTGAATGTATTAAGTGCAGGCCTTGTACTTTCTACTTAATTTTTTTTTGCTTTTAGATATAAGGATGCAGATATCGCAGTAAATTTAAGTGAAGATCTTGCACCCTCACTCAGGGAAATGAAGGTTGGTTTTTTCAGAAATTTTTCATGAGATACATCAAGCTTATTGATCGGCTATGATTGATTGACTCTGATGAGGTTTCAGTGATATTGCACAACCTCAAACTTTAAAAAATCAAAAAACTTAATTCAAGGTTTGGATTTCGAATTCAAGGTTTGGATTCCGAATTCAAGGTTTGGATTCCGAATTCAAGGTTTGAATTCCGAATTTAAGGTTTGGATTCCGAATTCAAGGTTTGAATTCCGAATTCAAGGTTTGGATTCCGAATTCAAGGTTTGAAGTTCAAGGCAAATGGGAAAAAAACTTTGTATTTATGAAGAGTTTTCGAGATAGGTCATAGATTTAGACTCCTATTTGAAATTATAGAATTGTTAAATCCATGTGTTAGAGTTCCCTTCATTAATTTAGCATGTATTTATAACTCATAGAGGTTGTTCATTTCGTTTAAATCAAATTTGTTTTATTTGAGATAATTCATGAGTCATCAGTACAAAATATCATCAGGAGTTCAGTGGCAGTTTTGCCTGTTTATCTTTTTCACATAAGTTGCTTTTCAATATATGGAAAAAGTCCTCTTAAAGATATTGAAAATTGTGACAGTTTATTTCTGATACTCAATTTCAGTTTATTTTGTTGCTAAGAGTTTAAAGATATCACGATTTTCTGCTCCAGCGCTTAGAATTAGGTTAAAGGATTGTTGTGAGATTTTTTTGTATGGCAGATATGTATTCTAAATTTATAGAAAAGATTTTAGTTTTTTTCTTCTTAATTTCGGCTTGAATAAATGAAAAATATGTATATAAACTTTATATTTGATAACTCAACTTTGCTCCTGAACCTGTAACAACTGTTTTTTTTTCATTACTAATTTTGAGTGATGCGTCACTGAAAATGCAACGTTTGAGTAAAAGATTTTTTGATGAAATGAGTTTGGTTGGAATGCTAATTTTCTAACAAGAATTAATCGTAGGCAAATCACTATAGAATAGTTTCATCTGCAATCTGTTTTTTTATATTATAGCCTGAAGGAAACCTTCTTACTGATAGCTTTAAAAGTCTACAAAAAAGAAATATTATCGAACCAAGAAGACCTGTAATGTTAGTATTTCATTTACAACTTTAATCAAGGTGCACGGTTAGCAAACATATTGAGCTTTTATCCTTTTATAATACAATCCTTGATTATAGGACCTCATTAAGTTATAGTGCTATCTAATTACGTCAGAACTATGCCTAAAACGGGCAAAATTTTATAACATCCTTAAAATGCGTACTAACACTGTGTTCATGCACAAAGGTTTACTAGATAGCCTAAAGGAATTTTTGGTTTTGAAATTATAATTGCACGTATACTAAATAATTATCATGACAGCTTAGATCTCATTATGCAAAACGTTATGAATGATGCCCATGTTTGGGCATCAAATTTTTCAACATTAGCTAGTGGTTTCTTCAAAACTTTATTAGAATTAGCTAAGATTTTAACCAAGATGTTATATTTTCCTAAAACAAATTTGGTAAAAATCTTTTATTAAATTTAATGAATTTGCATGAATTTAAACATTCCACCCATATTTTCACTTAAGGCTTATCCTTAAATAACCTACGGTTTTAAAAGTAATTACTTTTGGGTAATGTTCTTACTAATATTTGCTGTTGCTTTATTAGCATATGGCTGGTGATCTCAGTCACCAATCAAACCCATGGGCCCTTCTGTAATAAATTAGTTCGAAAACTTTTTGTTGGCCCACGTTAAAATACAAATATGTTAGAAATAAGTTGTTGTTACTTCTACTACTACTACTACTGCTAGTGCTACTGCTGCTACTTCCACCGCTGCCTCTGCCACTGCTGCTACTACTTGTTACTAGTTTTTACCACTTGTCACCACTTGTTATTAGTTTTTACTATGACTACTACTTGTTACCACTACTACTACTATTACTACTACTGCTACTACCATTACCACTACCACTATTTAATTTTTAACTTTATTTTCACGTATTTCAAATATTTCACATTCAGTTCCAGGGATTTATTGCTCAGCATAATATTATAATTAAGTGTCTATTTCTTGAATGTACGTTCCCTCAAATTTATTTTTTTTCTTTCCTCAACCATATACTTAAATAAAGTGATTTTAATATCATGTACAAAATAAAAAACTTTCTCGTTTTTTGGCACTGTGCCTTAGCAATTTTTGTGATTTTCTGAAAATCTGCCCTAATTATGTTTTACGTGAAATTAATGGAATAATCTTCCTAACCATATAAAAGAACTCCCATCTCTTAGTACTTTCAAAGAAAGTATTATAACAGTGGATGACATTTACTATAAATGTAAGATCTGTTTATAGTTCTGCATTTTAACATTTTTAAAAACATTTTTTTATATTTATGTTGTTGGATTTAATTAGCGTTATTTTATTTTATAAGACAACTATGGCTAAATGTATTTTTTACCCAACCTTGAATAAAGTTGACTTACTAACTTTTGGGCTTAATTGACTTTGATAACACTTTTGACAGATCAGATAGTGTGCTTAGAGCTAGTTTTACCCAGTACTAGCAATGCTCCCACCTCTGTTGTTGACCTTGATGTTGCAAATACTGCTGCCCCTGATATCGCACCTACTGTTATACCTCCTTCTATCCCTGTTGAATATGAACCTCCTTAGTACGAAATTATCAACGAATATGTAGCTCCTGAGCTAGCTGTTGATCTTTTTGATTATGTGTCTATTGTTGAAAGTAAAACTGACGGTGAATCCATAATGGAGTCATCTTCCAGCAATCAATGACAAGATGAAGTTCTAGCTTACAAAACTTTACGTACATAAGTTGGTTGCATTACACGAGTACGAGGTGTCCGTATATGAGGTGGTTGCGTTCCATGAGGCAGTCGTGTTCCAAAATATGAGGTTCTGATGCCCCAAGAGATAGTCGCGTCCCTCAAGGTGGTGGTGTCTCTTGAGGTGGAGGTCATAGAAGTAACAAAATAAATTGGAACTGGAGAAAAATTATTGAAGATGACTCTGTGGAATTACAGGAATTCAATTTTCATGAAATAGAAGGACTGGATATGAGATTCAATGAAAACTGTTTTAGACTATGTTAGTTTTTATTTAGGCAAGACCGTGATTGCCTTGATAGGAACCGAAACAAATTGTTATGTTGCCCAATTTTTAACAGCTGAACCACAAAATACTTATCTACAATTATGAGAGCCAGTTGATCAGATGAAAATTGCAACAGTTTTTTGGTTCGTTTTTATTGATGGTTATTATAAAGAAGCCAACCATACACTCATATTGGTCGTCTGTTGAATTGATATCTACTCAAATAATTTTTTCATGCAATGAGCCGTGCCACATTTCAGCTCATTTTTGCATTCCAACGCCAATGATGATCCAGTAATAAAAATCGCAACCAATTACACAAAGTGAGACCGTTTTTTGATTTGACCAGGGATCGTTGCAAAAAGGTATACCAGCAAGGTATACATGTCAGTGTTGATAAATCTTTAGTACTTTACAAAAAGTTTATAAACTGGAAATTGTGATGGAGTATAATACAGATATGGGCGGAATAGTGCTCACCAGCAACTTCATAGTATTGATACGTTACGCAGAACATATGAGGTACAAGAAATTAGCCTATGGAATGATTTCGCAAGTTATTCTAAATACGCACAAAGTTTAACAGTATCAAACTGGAGATGATATGTCATTTCTCCATTACATAAAGTAATTTGTTCGATTGCCAGTCATTATCAAACCAGATATGCCGAGGAACGATCCAATTAATGAGACCGCTGAGTGTCTCTGGTCGAAATTTTTCAGAGCTGTTGCAGCCAAAACTTGGTTGATATGGTCAATATCCGTTGAAAAACTGCTGAGTATGCTATGCGAAAGGTTTGCGTACGTCTAAAGACCATCCGCTAAATAGCCTATACTTATGTTTGAAATGCTCTTCTCAAACTCTTCATCGAAAAAAAAATTTTAAATTATATCTTGGAAAGTGTGTCCAAGACTTTCAAAGTATTTACATCTCCTCCTAAAGTATTTTTACTGAAACTAAAGTAAGCATGGCCCTTCTTATTTATATTCGACATTTTCTTATTTTTTTATTGCTTATTTTTATATATAACTTTTCAGTCCGCATTTTGACTGTATTTTTTTAATTTGACACCAAGATGGAAACAAGTATATTATATATGTTTCCATCTTGGTTTCAATTTTTTTTTTAATGATTTTCAAATGTTTATAAAAAACATTCAATGTGTTTATTTATCAGGTTATTTTTAACTCACTGTAAAACAGCAAAAATAAATGTTTAGACGAAATTGACTCTAGTTTTAAAGTCAAGTGACAAAAATATTCCAATTCTTTGGTTTGAGTATTATTTTTTTCAAGCGAATGACGAATTGAAAATATAAAAATGGAGCAGTCAAATGAGTCAAACATTCAATGTGTTTATTTATCAGGTTATTTTTAACTCACTGTAAAACAGCAAAAATAAATGTTTAGACGAAATTGACTCTAGTTTTAAAGTCAAGTGACAAAAATATTCCAATTCTTTGGTTTGAGTATTATTTTTTTCAAGCGAATGACGAATTGAAAATATAAAAATGGAGCAGTCACAATATCTGTCAAAATATCTGACGCTTCCAACATTTTTTCTTTTTGTACTGTTGCTTTCGTGATCTCAACTTCCCTCTTTTATTAAGAAGTAAAGCCAGAAACTGTTGCTGTTTGAAAACAGCTAATTTGTTTTTTATATACTGTTTTATTTTGATATTTGTGTTTCTATGTTTGATTATTTGTTTGTTCGAAATGTTTTTTCGCCAGTTTTACTTTTAAGTGGAATTATGCAAGCGAATTTTTTTCTCACCGAAAGTTATATTATGTTACTTTATATGCAAAAATGACCAAGATTTGGTCGTTAGATCTTTTTTTTACGTGATATTTACTTAAAAAATGTATTTATTTAGTTTTCAAATATCCGATATTTTAGATCACGTGACTTTATTCCGTATACATTTTCGATTTATTTTTTTCCACTTAGAAGACATATATGTTAAGAGAAAATAGTTTTTATTTGAGCACTTTTTATTGAAAATTACTCATTTTATGCAAATTTTTATGATGATGGGTAAAATGGGTATTCAGGCTAATTTATGGCCTGGATCGAAAGGGTTAACAATTAATTTGTTGATATTATATTACAATATAGTAACTTTTAGTTTTAAACCAGAACTACCCAAAATCAAAATGTGATTTAGCCTATATCTCGATAGGCACGTTTGTGATATTGCCTTGTTCCTACGTATGCTCTGATTTTTCAACGTAGAATTTTTGCTATTTTCCACCGTACACGTGTATACTTATTCATTTGTGTGTGAAAAACTTTCAATGCTCATAAAAATAACCTTTTTATTTCAATAAGTTTTTATAAAAATAACAAGTCAAAATTCCATACGAAACACTTACAGAATCAGAACAAGTCCTTTTTACTCTAACATATTAACTACTTATATACATTTATGAGGCGTTTTCACAAAAAAGATTGTTTTATCCTATAGTTTCCCCAATTTCCCAATCGTATACCCCTTTCCCACTGGGTTTTCACGTTTCATGTTTTAATGCTTGCGTAATAAATGACAATAGATAGGATTTTTATAAAATTATTTTCTTTTTACATTTTTGAAGAAATAGCAGAAATGGCATCATTTATGTCAGTTAACCTTTTAGATTGGCTGCAGCAAATCTACCTCTTTTTAACAAGGTTGTTGATAATTTTTGAGCAAATGTTTTTGGTTCTAATAGAATCTTATAAATATGGAATTGTAACAGTGTTAAATGTCATAAGTTTGGGTACAGACTTGACAAAGTAATCTGGATCTGCAGAAACAAAAAACGCACATAATTCTTTAATTTTAAAATTCTGAAAGTCGATATTTTGCAGAAGTGGCAAATATTTGGAGTTGGACTTGTGAGTAATATGGATGAGTCGGTTTTAATTTATACGAACTACCATATTTTACGATACAGCATGCAGATGTAGCTAGATGTTCAGATATACTATTATTTCTTGCTGAAAATGAACATGAAGTAAAAATATATTTAGAACCATACAAACATACCCAAACAACATAAGCATTTTCATTGAATCTGGTCTGTCAGTGGGACGATTGTTGCTCTGACGTAACAATAACAAATGCTATCAACAATTTTATTAAGTATAGAATCTTTGACATCTCCAGAAAATTGAAGATTTTTCCCTTCCCTAAACACTTTTGTTGCATTATTTTTGCAGCATATTCATATAAATGTTGTTTTCAAACTTGGAAGATATTGGTTACCTACCAACCAACCAGCTTTCAAAGCTTCAGGTTATGATAACTGAAGAACATTGTCAACAACTAATTTGCTTCATCTATTGCTGTTTATTTCCTCTCACTGATTGTTTGTACTTAGAAGTAGAGGTAAACACAACGCTTATGACATAATAACCTCAATCAAAATAATTTTTCTGAAACTTCTAGATCCGATCAGCATGCATCTTGAAGTTAAATATGTTTTTAATTCGTCTACTTTCCATCTTGACAGGTCTTGACTACTAATTACCTTTTTAAAGCAGATAAAATTGGAAAAACAAAGAAAAATAGTGTTTTTTCTCTTCTAGCTCTATAACCGGCCAATGTTTGTTGTTCCCAATTTATAACTACAGCGCATTGTGGCATAGCACGTGCTATCTGGCAAAAAGTCTATTGTAGACAAGAAAACTGTCCTTTGGGTGGAAATTATAGAGCAACCAACTTAGTTTATTAATTTATTGCCTCGATTCCCAATAAAAAACACAAAGTTTATATTGGATTAATAGAGGGGGAGTTTAAAACAAGATATGAAAACCAAAATGTATTTTTTAAGTATAAAAAAATTTTCTTCCTGGCTATGTCTGTGAAATGAAAGAGAATGAAAAAATTACCCCAAAATTTTTTGGTTTTAAAAACAGTGAAAATAGCGCCACCTTCCAAACTGAAATACGTGCGAGGTCCGTTGTAGGAGTTGGAGTTTGTTTTAATGAAATAGTTTCTTTTTATATCTCAACAGCAAAAAACATGTTTTGATTTTTTAAAGGCAATTTTTAATTTTTGCTGATTTTGTCAGTATCACCTGTATTTTTTTCAATAACTTAGTTTAGTTTTTAGGTGTTTAATATTACTTAATATTACTTAATAGTAATTTAATTTCCACTGCTCATTATTTTTTCTAGCAGTAAAATTTGCTATAATAAACCAGTTTGTTTTTTTTTAGAGCGAGTCGTAAACACAAGATTAAAATGGTTGTTAAACGATCTTATAATACGCACACAATAAAGGATGCTGTTCTTACCAATAAATGGTAGAATTTTTACTTTTAGTTGTGAGTGTCCGTCTTTTTATGACCTTGAATTTTTTGGCTTTTTTCCTCTTTAAATAGCTTTCCAATTCAATATTTTCATGGAAATTGATATTTTGAACGCTCTAACATATAAGTGCAGGTGGGTTAATGACACCATTTAATGTTTCCGGGCCCTAGGGAGTAAATTTATGTCAATGAAAATTGACAAAAAATTTTCAAGATATATGTATCTTTTTGAGCGGTAATTCAGCTTAAAAGATCGTTAAAAAAGTATTTATAAGACGTTGCTTTTTTTAAGAATTGGGTAAAAAAAATATAATCTATAAAGACTAATCCAAACCTACAAAATATTTTTGGTTTTTAGTTTTTTTAATAAAAATAAAGTATAATAATATAAACCAGTCCATAAATTAACCACAAAACCTGCAGGAACATACTAAGCAGTCCCTTTAAAAAAGCAATTATTTAATGCAGGACAACGATTCACACTGTTTTTTATCACTTGAAACACTGTTCTAAAGAGAACAGGCTTTAAACAACATAGAGTTAGTTCCATATTTGGATGTTCTCGCTGGGAGGAGTTTTAAAATGCATACGTTTTTCAAAGAGTAAGGTAGATCCTTCATTTCATATTTTCCCACAATATTCATATTATCAACCCTATAATATTTTAAACTCGGTCGATTTACATACGTAGTGCATAATAAAAATCTCCTTCAGTAGCTGAAACTATCTAAGAGCTGTATATTTTTATTTTACATTATTTTTCTGTCTCATTCGAAATTTTACTTTCAAGAACTATTTGATCATTTGTAACTTTTAATATCCCTCTAGTATCAATAATATACTGCTACATAGTAGGATTTAATGATCATTTAGTATCCAAGAAGGCTGGACTAATATATAAGGAGTTTCATATGTTTTTTGCAGCAGTGCTCATTTTATTACTACTTTGGCGAGCATTTAGTGAGCAAAACTTTCTGAGAGAATTATTGGTATTCAGTGTAATCCCAAGTGAACAATGGCACTCATAACCTCCTGATTGTGATAGTTCTCAATTTTATCTGTTAACCGCAAGATTTTCCTCTATTCAATTTCTTTGACTTGGCTATGGTTACCCGTGATTATGAAAAATAAACGATCATCATAGTTACCCCCATTCTGGCAATCTAAGCCTTTAACCTTGGACCAAGTCTGAACCATTAAGCCATATACTCGTGGTAATTTGGTATATATGTACCTTTAACAATTAGATTAATGTCATTTGCTAGGCTTGAGATTGAGCACTAGAACCCTGGAAGGTGATAATAGCACACAAAATTACATGGCGAATTAACCACTAGCTGGAAATCGGGGAAAACAATTTTCTCCAAGATCAATTTGCTTTTGTTTTGAATTTTAAAGATTAAGGACCTGATAAGACTCAATTAGAAAGAAACAATTTTAATTATGGATTTAAATTGTTTTTTTTAATTTTTAATTGAATTAAATTTTTATTTTCTAATTAAATTTAACAGAATGTAGGTCACGTGAGAAAATAAGATATTACTCTGGAGTTTATTGTATTTATTTTCCTAATATATTTTTATTTTCTTTTGGACTTTTAGATGATGAAGATATGTGATTTTTGCGCGATGCAGATCTGCCTTTCGATGGAAGCAACCGTTAGAGTCAAGCAAATAAATGTTGAGAAAAGCAAATTGACGATAGCTATGTGGAATTATACACATTATGAAAAATAATATATCGTCGATAAATTAACAATCAATTATATTTTTGTTAAGCTGTGAACCTTTGAATGGCCTGCATTCTAATATTTGTAACACCGCAGCTAATATTTAAGGTTTTTTAGACGTTTTGTGCAACCAATGCTTTTGCATATGTAGTAGTAAATATTAACGAATAAGATGGGTATGATTATCTTATATTTTAAATAAATCATTAATTTTTCTACAGTTTGGTTTAATTTGTTTGGTATGAATTAGTTTATTTTATATGTCTTGGAATATCGTAAATTTTATAAGCACTATAATAAAATACATTTCTAAAATAACTTTTCATTGTTGTAGAAAGCTAGACGGTCGTAATTTGTGAACTTTTGTAGAAACGAGGTCTTCCAAAAAGTCTATAATAATTTTGCAAACAAGATACCAACCTAGCGTATTTTATGCAGCAAATTGATTCGCGGTATTGGTAATAACTGCACAATCCTGCACAAACATGCTCAAAGGGAATATATTTGGGCGACATGTGTACACATTATCTTAAACGGAACCTATCATGCGGAAACAAGATCAAATTCGCCATCTTGAATTTTTTTTTTTTGCGTAGCTGATTTCAATAAAATAATTAATTAAAATTAATTAATAATTAGATAATAATTGTTTATTTATATGGTTTGGACCTCGGTATGAGTTTTTAGTAATGGGTGTGGTCCTGCCTTTTATTTTATGGTTGCTCATTGGTCTATGTGATGCAGGAAGAAGAAAAGATATGTCAGGTGAGAAAAGCAATATTCCATTTGGAGTAATTCATATATAAGCCGGGCATTATTTTACTTCTTTAAAAGCATTCTTCTCCACATACATTTTCTTTTTTTTTTTTTTTTTTTTTTGCTACTTTTTGTATTAAATTTTATGTATTATATTTATGTAAGGCGTAAAAAACCGGTTTCATAAAACCAAAAGTATTCGAGAATTTATACAGACAAATTATACATTTATAATTCACTTTGATATGAACAGTTTTTATGGACATATCTATTTTTATACATAAATCTAACTTCCAGATAGAGAAAAAAGGATACTTATCGGTTGTCCCTCCTATCCCCCAAGTCTGTAAAGCCAGTTTCGATCTTATGAAAGGTTTTCTAAGAACAAAAATAATTTGTCTAGAAAACCGGCCATGTTTATTTCAAATTGACGTTTTCAAGGAAGTGTTTATTACATCAATTCATAAAAGATTAATAAAACAAAAACATTGTGGACACTGAAACTGCTAATATGCTGCAATATTAGCCAACATATGCTCAAAAAATTCATTATCTCGATGGCGTTCCTCCAAATCCATTCGCATAAGTCAGTTTCCAGCATGTGAGGATGCGTACAGTTATGCTGTTTATTTCTTCCTCTGACAGACTTCCACGACCGTTCGGCATTTTGAGGGTGGGCCCAGGTTACTGGGTCTACATTAACAATAAATTGATTTAGACATGGAGAAAGTTACATACCAAACTAAAGGTTTCTCAGACATAATTCTAGACGGCAGGTATTTTAATTAGCTCATTGTAAACATGATAGTTTTTATGCCAATATAAATTGTTTTTTTATTTAGCTTATTGTAAACATGGTCGTTTACACGTTGTTGTTTTTTGTGGGGGGGAGGAGTGGTGGTAATAACCAACAAATACCGAAAAAGTAAGACTCCCAGACAGGCAACAGATTACAGAAAAATTTGTTATAAAGAATAATTGTGCATGCTGTAGTGGTAATTTTTTGAAACTTATCAGCTCTTATACCTGACAAACTATCACGTGTTTCTAAATTTTGCCAATCATATAACTGTTCAAACACCCAAAAAGTCGAAAACAGTTGGAAATTGGCAAAAAGGTGCAACATGAAGCAAAATAGAACTCATAAAGCGATGTTTGACTCTACCTGTGTGAATGGATGTGGCGAGAGAGACATAGAAATTTAAATTTTTTCGACAAGATCGAAGATATCACTGGCCACCTAAATTGTTGTTTATTTATAATTTGTTTATATTTTAATGTTTGTTTATACTTTAATTATATTAACAAGAAAATAAAAGAGTCCAAAAACCAAAAAAAAAATGTCGGCGAGAGACTAACAGGAAAGTGCCTATTGCTCTTCTACGCATAATGGTTTTATTTTTATAGCTTTTTAGAACATGAAATTTTTGTTGAATAGTTTTAAAAAGGACGAAAGTCTCAATATCTTTCTCATAAGATTCCCTCAGAAGTTTTTAAATTGCTGTTTGTTTCCAAAAGATAAGAGGGAATTACCTTAATTCTAAGATTATCTGAAATTAGTCATCGCTCAACCAGCCATATTCCCTTCAAAAATCATATCTCTGCAACCCACAAAGTTAATGCCTGAGTTTGAGTTTAAAATCTGTGTGAAGTTCTGAATTACTTATTATTCAAGCGTCCATCAAAAAAAAAAACTTCACATATAACTCCATGAATAGTTTTAGTGGACTTTGGCAGATTTTTTTTAACAATATGTGAATTTATTTTCGTGATGCAATACATCTTTTCAACAATAGTTTTGGTTACTAGCATTTTCATCCATTTTTCTTGCTTTCAAAGAGCTTGGCAGTAACAATTGTTTTTAAATGGTTAGTTTAGGGATGGTACACATGTCTAAAACATTTTCCACACTTTTTCGAATGTTTACATCGTAATTTATTAGGTTATGTAATTGGTTATAAAACATCGAGTTAGCCATGTTTTTCTGGTGGCAAAAGGATAATTTATTGCTATTGTTATTTTTCTCAAGAAATTTATTTAATAACGTATTTTATTGTTTTAGTCTTAGCAGCGATCAGAGATACAATAGAACTTTCCAATTCAGGTAATATTTTAATTAAATCTCGTGTATAATCTCCTCTCACTTACAAAATATGAAGGCT
>JAUZNK010034983.1:0-18157 GCA_035046665.1 Euphysa ruthae
AAATTCTGTCTATGGTCCTTAAACTTTGACAGGTAACCGTTTGGTCCACAAAATACTGTCTATGGTCCTTAAACTTTATGAAAAATTTAAAACATGCACTTTAGTGCATTTAGTAATTAATGGACTCCAGGACAAACCATTTTATGAAAAATCTAGAAATCTCCAACAAAATGAGAACTCATACTTTTATAATGAATAAATAAAAACATAATTCCACTCAAAACACATCAATCTTAATTAATCAAAAACGTTCTCTTAAGTCAGAAATTACCATATTTGGGTCTAATACCAAACATAAGAGTTTTTGAAATTTTGCAAAATGGATCAGAATGTCTTCTAACTCAATGCATAAGTAAAAAAAAAGTTAATAAGTCTCTGATACAAGATGTCCTCTAGCTTCACGTTAAATTTAAAAAAAAAAAAAAGAAAAGATAATGAACAAGATTTTCAGAAATTTCAAAAAATTAATTTTTAGTGAAAAAAAAAAAATGGCCTTATTTGGTTCAAAACAGAAAAACTAAGAGCTTTTGAGATTTGCCCTACTTTAACTACATCCAAAATTAATGAATCAATTTCTAGAAAAATTCAACAATTTCTCCCTGCATTCTGTATTGTACACAACCAATATGATCGATCAATTTCACCTCATTTCACGTTTAAACCTCTGTGGTGGAGCAATTATCATAATTCGCAGGAATAGCCTTGTTATTAGAATCAAAGTAAATAGAACATAAACAACAAAATGACAAAACAAATATTTTTTAATTATTTTGGTTCTAAAAAAACAATTGATTTAAGTGAACCACAAATGAAAAGAAAAAACAACGAGCACTCGTTCCAGAAGACTAAGTAATTAAATGGCAACAGTCTGAGTTCTAGGGTGCTCCAAATTCCAAACAAACGCCACGCCATGAAATACACCAAAAAAAATCATGGATACAGATGAAGGACCAAAGTTATTCGCACTGAAAAATAATCTAATGCACACAGTGAGTCCAAAAGTCATTTTATTAATCTCCAGTCTCTTTTGGAGAACACTGACGTTGCTGCAAAATGAATAAACAATTTATTTTGTCTATGATTTACTTTTATTTCTTAGCAACTACTAAGTTTGCTTCAATTTAACCTAATTTTTAATTATTCATGAACTGCCAGTCCTGTTAAAACCACAAGTTTAATCACTTTTTTATTTTTATATATATTTATATATTTATATAATATTTATATAATATTTTGATGTGTTTGACTGGCCCTCATTCAATGTATTTTGAATTTTTATATATTGAGCGCTCGGCCAGACAACTATTCTCTCTACTTGATAATAAAATATTAAGTTTAAAAAACTAACTCATTAAAAAAATAATAAACATTTTATAAAATTTAACATTCAATTGTCAGAAAGTTTTATGAAATTTAAAAACAAATTGTTTCCCAACAATTATCGTTTTTAAGAAACTGTGACAGAATTATACTTGCTGTTTCAATTAATTTAAAAATAGTTTGAAAAAAATATTGGTTGGCTGAATTATTGTTTTGAGGAAACGCGTTCAATATTTTACCTACAATATCGTCCCCCGGCTTGTTCTGCTCAGAAATAAATATATAAATTGTATAGATTCAGATAGTTTTACTAACTATCTGAATCTATATATTACACTATAATACTTCTTTAAAAAAAAAAACAACAACGTTTTTAACACTTTAAAAACACAAGTAAGGTTGTAAATTTTGATTAAACTAAGGAAATGTGGTATCGTACTTATTTTTTAAAAATCGTACCCCAGTATTTTTTTCCGCATACAAAAAAATTGGAAAAAACATTTTTTGTATACAACTTGATGCAAAACTTTTTTTTAAATCGATTTTCAGAAAATTCAAAAATTGTTGATTTTGGCCAAAAAAACCCATAACAACCATATTCAAATCCAGCCAAAATACAAAGATTTCTTCTGAAAAAAACAAAGCTGTTACTTATATTCAGGCATATTCCAAGACACAATTTGGTCTGAAAAATATTCAAAAAAAAAAAAAAAAAAATCTTTAAAGAAAATAATCATACCCCTTGTCTAAGCCTTCTCCTTGATTCAGGTGGAGAGACATCAAGTGACCAACTGACAGATCCACGTGCATCATCTAAAAACATAATTATAGCATGAAATAGTTAGAGTTATCACGGTAGAGCTGCTAAAAAATATCTACATCATCAGTAATTCTAACCGATCGGTTCATGTGACTGATTCATAAAAGCTTCTATATCAGCAGGAAATAAAATCTAAAAAAACCTTTTTCTAAATTACTTTATATGGAGTATAAGCACTTTAAAAAAAGGCTGGCAATCAACTCTTAAACTGGCTACTGGCGGTCCAAATATTCAAGGGTGGAAATATTTTTACAATGGGCTATTTTTACATCAGGCCGTTTCTAGCATATTTTTTTGTTGTTTGTTTACCATTTAAAGTTGTTAAATTACCACTGACCTCATTAAAAAGAGTCTAGAACTAGCTAAGAGTGATTTATTTTCAATTTGATGAAATGTAAAGCTCTTCATTTTATTGAAAACTGTTGGCACGCACACACACATACACACACACATGCACACTCACCACACACATATACACACACCCAAAATAAGTATTATATACTTATCATCCGGCTTTTATAAATTTTATAAATCTAGCAAAGCAAATCCAATCCAAATTATTTACTGAAAAATTTTTTTTAACTTAAATCTTTGCATTTCATACTATATTGCAATTTTTTGCATTCAACTGAAACTTTCGCTAAAATCCACCTGGTTCATCAACATATACTTTAGTACCCATTTCACAGTGAACAATGCAAGAGAAAGAATCTCTTTTTCGCCTAAAAAGAGTTGGAGTAGATTTTAACAGAGCGCCATAGAAGGTATGGTGGATTATGAGGAATTTAGGTGTAGATGAGTAGGTAGTCAAGATTGTGCAGTCTATGAATACCAATGCTATAAGTCCTGTTAGGATGATGATGATTACAATGACGATAACATCAATGATGATGATGATGACTGTAAGACTTTGAGTCTTAGTTTGCTAGTATGTGATGAGCTTATTGATGGGCTTAATTATTTAATGAGAAGTTAGAGCAAATTTTTTACAGCTGGATGCCCAGCCTAACACTAACCTACATATGTGGGCTAAACACTAGGAAACTTGCCATCTAAGGCAAATGATTATACCTTAGTGGAGAGAACTTTCCATGCTAGACATTAAAATTGATTTTTGACCAATAAATGTACATGTGACCAGATAAAACCAGTCAAAATATGTAAATCCTGGTGGTAACCAGCACAAATGTTGACTCTTAAAACACAGTGAAAACCGTATTTTACCTAAATATATATGATATCAACTGGATATCATCACACCAAAAGGTTTACCTTGTTTCTTGTCCAACTTTCTCTTTTTCCCTGGAGTGACATCATCAGGAATGACATCATTTTGATGCCAAGTTATCCCTCTACGATGTTGCTCATCAAATTTTTTGAAGATTGGTGGCATTGAATTTGTTGATTGCTCCTCTTCCTCTTCCTCAACTTGATCAAAATGACTGCTGAATTTATGACCATCACCATCACCATCAACATCATCATCATCATTTTCAAGCTGAGATAAAATAATTTCTACTGATAAGTAATAATTAATAAAAATAAAGAAATAAATAAATAAACAAATAAATGTATAAACTCAGAACTTTTTTTCAAACAAAATTTTCAAACATTAAGACTGTGTAATCCGTAGCACAAATTCATTGCAAATAAAAAGCAGATACTCACTATTATGGGCGTCTAATTCATATATCAAATAATTTTTTCATACACAAACAAAATTTTAAAGAAAGAGCATGTTTGTAAGATATATATAGTAGTTGAGATATGGTAAACTTCTTCATTTTGGAGCTATCACAAATGTTTAGGTAAAAGAAGAGGAGGGGGTGTCAAATTTTTTGGTAAAAGAAGAGGAGGGGGTGTAAAATGTTTTGGTAAAACAAGAGGAGGGGGTTTGAAATGTTTTGGTAAAACAAGAGGAGGGGGTGTGAAATGTTTTGGAAAAAGAAGAGGAGGTTCGTATTTTTTTATTAAAAGAAGAGGATTTGAAATGTTTTGGTAAAAGAAGAGGATTTGAAATGTTTTGGTATAAGAGGAGAGGATTTGAAATGTTTTGGTATAAGAGGAGAGGATTTGAAATGTTTTGGTAAAAGAAGAGGATTGAAATGTTTTGGTAAAAGAAGAGGATTTGAAATGTTTTTTGCATGATTGAGTATTTTTTTACATAATCAACTGTTTCTTGAAAAAGCAAATTGAGATTGGGAAAATAAATAAACTTTTTTTCTTGTTTTAAAATATTACATTCAAATTACTCATAACCCATTTTTCAACTCAATTGTGGCCTCCTGCCAAGTACGTGGCTTCAAAGAATTGAAGGAAGCAACTTATTTAAAAAAACCAGAGATGATTATAAAACAGCATGTATTTCATGAACGTTATTATCGCATGTAATTAAGATAATAAGGCTGCTGCTTTGTTTTGTTTTTAAAGAAAATTTTTCCAGAAAAAAAACCATTGCTACAACTGAATTAAATGTAAAAATTTATGGCGTTTTCACAAATTTACAGCACTCTAAAACAAATAAATGATTTTGAAATAAATTATTATTTCATTCATTTCAAAACTGCGGGAATTGACTATAAACAAGTGATAAAAGGCGAGCAACGTGAGTTAAAAAGATAATAACTTACATTCTCCTCAGTTACTTCATAGTCATCACCAACAGCAGAATCTTCTTCACCTGAGCTCTGTTCCGTTGATCCACCCCAAGTAGCAGCCGTAGTTACATCAGCACTGAACATTGACACACCAACACCTTCATCTATATCACTATTCACAGAGTACGTTGCACGGTCGTCTGACGGAATATCTTCAGACTGGTTCAACTTTTTACGTTGTTGCTTCTCTACAAACTTTTGTTTCTTCCGCTGTTCAAATAAATCACGTTGTCTTCGAATCTCAGTAACAGCAAGAGAGTTTGACAAAGGTTCTGAATACAAAAAAAAAGACAAAAATATAACAAGCTTTCCAATTTTAAACTTAAAACTTTAAACCCAGAATAAATGTTCAATTTCCAGCCTAAAGTTACTAAAACTGTCTTAATCGTGGTTTGAAATGCATTAAATGTGTCGCCATCATATTTTAACCACCTTAAATTTTATCGGCAAGCTATAATTAAGTAACGAGCAACATTTCGAAGAATAAGATGATTTTAAATTTTATAATGAAAAAAATTTTTTTTACCATAAAAATTAAGATATCAAAAATATAATAAACCACATTTATTTTTACTTAACAAAATTTCAAAGACACATTTAAGAAATTTAGCCAAAATCAAGTTACCGTCTTTAAAGTTCATTTAGAAAAGAGACGTCTACAAGAGAAGCTTTATTCTTTCTTAAAAATACACACACAAATTGTAAAATGAATTCTTTGATTATGAAGTGTAAATAGGCCTTAAATCTAGTTACAAATTTTAAATAATTTTAGTAAACTATTCTCATTTTCTTTTTCTTTACATCTCGACATATCACCTTATAATACTTTAACACTTTTCTACTTTATATCAAATTGAACTCACGTGTTACACAATCTTTGCTATTTGTTAGACTCTTACTTCTCAGAGACGAATAATCTTTCTCTGAACCATATTGTGGCTCAATCGACATAACATCGTTTGATTTTTTTGATTTTAATTTGCTCCTCTCTTTAAGTTTATATTGATTCTTCAATTTTTCTTTTGTGAGGGAAGATGATTTTTTTTTTTTTGGAGGAGAAATTGTGCTATGCTTCTGTGCTTCTAACAGACGCTCACGTTCTTTTAAAAGGTAGTTAAGCTCAAGACGTTGTTTTCGAAGCAGCCCTTGATATCGACGCTCATTATCTGAAATTTTATTCTTTGAAGATGTCTAAGGGATGAAATGAAATGTTCAAATACCAACATTAATTCATTATTATATAAATTTTTAGTCAAAACCACTGAGTTGTTAAGTTAGATGTTAGAGTTAGATGTAAAGTATAAATTAGATGTAAAGATGTTAGGTGTAAAGTTTTTAAACTTCATCCCCCTTGTTATACTCCTTGCTTATGAAAGGGTAAAAGAAAACTCAAAAGGAGCCAAATAATGGAAGAGGGTTTCAAGGACGAAACATTACTCAGACAGTTTTAACCGGTGTTCTATGTTTTTGATTTTCTCACATACTTTCAATCGTTGTTTGATATTTTGAATTTTTTCTGATACTCTAAGAAAAGAGATAGTCGCTTTAAGGATAGATAACGTTTATCCAGGTTAAATATTTCATTGCCATCAAGTAACATGAACTAATTTAGCATCAGAGAGATTTTATATACTTCCATCTAATTCAACAATGTTGTCAAGGAGGAATATCCTGTTATGAGTATACAAGGGACAGCGTAAGAGGAAGTGTTCAGTGGTTTTTTATTCTAAAATTCCACAATTACAGATAGGAACAGGAGTATCAACAAAGCTATGACGATACTTATGCTCCTTTAAATGACTAAACCCAACTCTTAAACGAGTAATGAAGCGTTAAACCACAAGGATCCATTATATTAAAAACTGGCATTAGGTTTTGGGCAAAAGAAGAAGGGATTTTTTAAAAAGGGACACAGAACTTCATTGCGTTATTACTGGGTCAAGTTTGTTCCATTCTTTTGTGGAATAAGGGAAAAAATAGTTACAGAAATAGTTATTACGATAAGAAAAAACATTAAACAAACTACGACGACTAACATAAAAAATTTATTAACAATTGAGGCATTGCCCCTAACTATATTATAAAATGAGACTAACTTTCGATACCAATGTCTACCTAGTAAGCTCTCTAAACCAAGTTCCTGGTAAAGTTCGTCCCTCGATGTTCCCCTGATAGCTCCTGTTATTGCAAGGCAAGCTTTATATTGTACGGATTCTACTTTTTTACAGAAAGAATCATTATGAGGCAGATCATACATTACGTCGGCATAATCTAGATGGGGACGTACAGATGATTTGTATATTTATGAGCAGAGATCTTTTAGGAATTGTTCGCAACATTTGTTTGATAAGACCTATTCCTTTTTATTAGCTTTAGAAATTTTATCATTTAGATGGTGATAAAAATTTAGTTTTCCATCAAGAAGTAATGTCTTTGATAAGACACAAATGAAACAGAAGAGTCATTAAAATAGAAAGGGGGCTGAAACACTGTATTTTTTTTTTTTTTTTTTTTTGAAAAAACAACTTCTGCGGCCTGTTTATTAGGATCAGGATTAAAAGACATTTTCCACTGATATACCCAGTTTTTAATAACAGCGAGATCGCTGTTAAGTTCATTAGAAGTTTTTTTCAATGCAATTCATAGTAGAGAAAATAGATGTATCATCAACAAACAGTTTAGTGGATAATAATAAATCACTGGGCAAGTCATTGATGTAGATGAGAAAAAGCAGACAGAGGTCCTAAGACAGATCCCTGGGGAACTCCAGCAGTTGTATCATTCCACGAGGAATATAGACCATTTAACACTACTCTTTGTTTCCTATTTCTCAAGGATTTCTCCAAAATGTTATAAAATCCGCCATTAAAACCATGACATAACAAACTTTATCAAACGCTTTAGACATATCTAGAAATACACCTCTAGTTTCAAGAGAAGGTTTGCCATCAAAGGCTTGATAAATCTCAAGTGTAATGGCAACAAGTTGATTTACACAGGAATCCCAGGTCAAAAGCCTGATTGTTTATCTGTAAGTAACTTATTATTATGTGGTTGAAAAGATTATTGTAAATAACCTTTTCGAACACTTTACCGAATATAGGAAACAAAGATATTGGTCTATATTGGTTAAGTTGCTTGCTCAACTCTTTATGAACAGGGGTGACATTTCCTTTTTTCCAATCATCAGGAAGAAATCCTTTTTTAAGTGCAGTTTTAAAGATGACTGACATAAGAATGTTAACAGAATTTCCACATATTTGGATTGCTTTTATTGATATGCAATTAAATCCATAAGCTTTGTTTGGAGTAAGATCTCTAATGATCTTAGATAAATCATCATGGTTAGACTCTGATTCAAATAAACAGCTTAAGGTAGTAAAATAAAAGTCTGGTAGCGAACAATCATTCAAACAATCATTAAGATTCTACATTGATTAATAAGATACTACACTGAAAAAATCGTTGAGTAGATTAGTTTTCCTTTGAAAATCACTCACAAATGTCCCATTCTCAAATAATGGGGGAATATCTGGAGCTTTCAAGTTATTAACAAAGGGGTTCAATATAGACCAATATACCTTAGAAGAAGTGGTAGCATTATTAAACTTGTTTCCAAGATTTATATAATAAGATTCCTTACTCAAAGAAATTAAATCATAACAAGATTTACTGTGTTCATCAAGAAGGATTTTGTCTCCCCTCCTCAAACCCCTAGAGATGTACTTCTTGTAAAGACGGTTCTTGTGACATAACGCATTTTTAATATCCTCATTAAACCATGGCGGCTCTTTAGCCATGCAAGACAAAATTTCATTTGGTATGAAATTTAATATTAACTAGCTAGTAACATGTGCTAAAAGGCAAAATGGAAAAAAGATATACAGATACAAAACAAGGGGAAGAAATCTTCATGGAATTTCAGAAAAAAAAAATGGGCTATAAAAAAAAATAGGTGCATAATAAAATAAAAACAAAAAAAAAAAAGAAAGAAAAAACTTTGATGATGAACAAAAAGATTGGATAATGAACAAAATTGAGAATTTGCACGCCCTGTATCATGAAACAATGTTTTGGAGTTGTTCAAATGAATATCTGGAGATGTTTTGAAAGCTTTGTAAGGCTGTGATTTACAAAACTATCTATAAAATCATTGATTCATTTTAATCTTCTCAAAAATCACGTTTCAGATAAAATTATGTACTCTAGACAAGTTTATCAAACACGTACCTTAGCGCCACCAGTTTCAGAATTCTTTGTACATTCACTTTCATTATCTTCGTCTGTCTTTATACATTCACTTTCATTTTCTTCCTCCGTCTGCTCAAAATCAGCATCCTCATCTTCGTTCTCCTCACCATTGTCTTTTACTTCTTCCTCACTTTCGCCAAACTCAGAATTGCTGACTGATAAAGTGAGGTTTTGTAAATCACGAATGGGTAAGTCAGGTGCACCACCTCGCTTAACAACTTTTACAAGAGTTTGGAGATCATGTAATTTCTGCTTAGCCATGTTCAACTTTCTAAAATTTAATCAGGTAAACAATAGAAAAACCATATTCTGAAATTCTTGGGAAAAAATTTAATGATGTATAGTGTTTTGATTTTTACCTATAAGCTTCAAGATTTCAGGGTAATGTTTATGTTAAAAAAGCATTCAGAAAGTTTTCAAATTCTACTTTCAATTCTACTAGAGAGAGCCTAATTTTATTCAATAAAATCTTGCTTTTGCAGACTCTACCATTCATTGTAGACTCTACCATTCATTGTAGACTCTACCATTCATACTAACAGGCTCTAACGACATGATTTAACTTAACAGTTAATGCAATTTCAAAAATATTGGTATTTGTCAACTTAGTCACTATAATAAATAGAAAAATTAAAAACAACATGTCATGAGTTACAATATTTATTGAGCTACGTTTTGGGAGACAAACTGCTCCCATCATCAGACTAGTTACAATGATTAGTCCAAGAGGCTCGAAATTGAGTGTAAACAAATTGTGCGGCCCGTCGAGGAAGATTAGTTATTCGAGTGCGTTCGCAGACTGACAAGGAATGTTCATAGCGATATTTTAGCGATTTTATGGCTTTTTGTTCGTGCGATGTTAAGTTTGGAATAGGTGTTTTAAATTGTTGCAACGCAACATTGTTGCTAACTGTAGCACGGATGGATATGGCTTCTTCTTTGGGTAGACTACGAACAGAATCTTCAATAGTTGAAATTACAGGAATAGGCGGAGTATGATATGGAACAACGGAACAACTAAGTCCCTTTTTTAACATGGATACCTCATTTACAGAAAGTTTTTCGTTTGATAAATTAATTACCCAATGATAAGTATTGGTGTTTTGTGATTTGATGGTTGACATCCAGACAAATCACTCTCTGTCAACGTCTACCGAAAACCGACTCACACCGATCAATATATAAACTTCTCTTCAAACCACTCAACTTCTGTTAAGGAAAGCATCATTGACTCATTATATACTCGTGCCAAAGAAATAGTCTCGTATCCAGCTAACCTCGCCAAAGAATACCAACATCTCGAAACCGTCCTTACCACAAACTACTATCCAAAAAACTTCATTGAGCGTCGACGCAAAAAGCTCGACACTCCAAAACCAATCGTTAAACCAACAAAAGAAGACCCAATCAACTCCGTGAACTTGCCATACATCTCAAAGTTAAGTGAAACCCTAAAACGTATATTGACAAAACACAAAATTCGAACATTTTACTCGCATGAAACTCTTTGCAACATACTATTGCATCCAAAACACCCTCTTAAAATGACCACAAAAACAATATCGTATACCGTATTCCATGCCAAAACTTTCCATCAGTCTATATAGGGGAATCCAAACGATTATTAAAAAACCGAACTACCGAACATCAACGTGCAATTAAAAAGCATGACACCAATAACGAAATCACAACACATTCACGGAAAAAGGATCATTCATTTAATTGGAAAGATAAATCGGTCATCGACTCCGAACCTCGACTCATCTCACGAAAAATCAAGGAAGCCATTCACTCCATAAAAGAACCAAACGATATCAACCGAATTTTTTTCACTTTACCCGATATCTGGAAACCCGCGCTATGAACATTCCTTGTCAGTCCGCGAACGCACTCGAATAACTAATCTTCCTCGACGGTCTGCACAATTTATTTACACTCAATTTCGAGCCTACACAAAAGCCTATATAATCTCTTGGACTAATCATTGTAACTAGCCTGATGATGGGATTTTTCTATTTAGTTAATGTAATGTTACAGTTGAGAAATTCAAACTGCTTAAATTATTTTTCCACAGCTTAAAAAAAAATTGAAAGAAGAACTAAATTAATCAGGTACTCACTTCACTTTAATATCTAACTCAGGATCGTTTTGCCAGATCATAGTCAAATCATTCTCAACATCGGAAGAATCCTGACCACTTTCCTCTTCAGCAGAAATTATACTTTGACCAGATTCACTAAAGGGTGATGATTGTATTTCTCTAAATTTATCTAATAAAAGCCTTCCAATGCTCAAATAATAAAATCTTCTAGAAAAATCATTAGGTAAACCATGTGGTTTAGAATGGTAAATTTACAATTTATTAAAACAGACACAAGTATAAAATAAAAAAAAATATATATAAAATTTAATTCATGGCTGAACAAGGCCTCCAACAGAAAATTTTTCTTAGTTTAAATGCTTAACAGTTTCACACATGTTAATCGTCCTAGTTTCTTTCAAATAAAAATCAAAACATGTTTTTACATTTCTAAATATGATTGAATTTGTTATCTCAGTAAATAATATTTAGAAAAGAATGTTTAGGAAAGATTCTTTGGACTGCAAGAGTAATTTGAACAATGCGTAAAGTTGCTCAGATAATGTAATAATGATGTAGAAAATGTTCCACTAACATTTTGAATGAACACGAGGTTTATTATGATGATTGGATCCATTTTATTCATCGAATTTTGTCGTTCTGGGATTTTTAGCTTTTGTATTTGTTGATAAAAAAATAAATCCTTTAGGGTGATTCTGAGCAAAAACATAATCAGATACTTAAATGTTGGTAATTGATTTCAAGTTTTTTAGCCTGTAACGATGTTTTTAGTATGAGAAAATAATTTGAGGACGCTTTCTTTTACGATTTTAAAATGGTTCGAATTGAAATTGAGACATTGATCAGTGTGTGTAGGTTTACAATAAACTTTGACTGATTGTTGATGTGGCATGTTATAGTTTTGTTGAGGAATTTGAGAGTTTTTGGATCTATTTTTGATTGTCAGATTAATTTATTGATGAAGATTATTTAATATTTTGAAAAAGGTTTGTAAATATGGTTATAAAGTTATGGGCTATGATTGCAAATACGTTGCCTAAAAATCGTCTCCAAACTGTGGGCTCATGCAATGTGGCAAGTAGTGTATGGGGTTTGTGTGACTGCATATATATCTCTGATATGATGTAGGCCTATCCATAGCAACGCCTTCAATTTTACTGAGAAATTTTGAGTCAAATATGGGACAAATTGTTATTTTCATAGGAAGAAATTTTATAATGCCAAGTAAGTCAATATGGTATACGAGTTTTGTCTTTCTGAGATGTGCCATACTTTATGCCATACCTGATAAGAGAATCATTAATAGGAACGTTGGCATATAGATGTTAGTATTGCAAATAAAGTCTAAAAATTCTTTTGAGTTTTTAGATTGATTTAGTGTAAGTCGAAAGAATATTTGCAAAATATTCTAAAAGGTTATAAAGTGAATTGGTATGATTTATGAATCTTTGGAGAAAGGAGCAGATGAGTCGATTGGTTTAATCTTATAGTAATGTTGCTTGTTTATAATTTTAACAATTTTTTTTTAAGCAGCTCGTTTATAAGCAACCGAGCTGGATTTGAAAAATTATTAAGCTTCAGGTCTGTGCAAATGTGAACATAAGCAACAAATTTATTAGAGATAATATTATAGAAATAAAATACGCAGAAAAAGAAAACTACAATAACTTCTTTGTCACATCAATTAATGAACACGGCTTATCATTTTTACTTTAAAATTATGCAATATAACAAATTCAAACACGTTTGTTTTCAAATAAGCTGACAAAAATAAAGTACAGAATAGCTGGACATTCTTAGTTTTCGACGACATGAACAAGAGAAAACTAACAACTTTATTGAACTTTAGTTTTACCAAAAAGATTTCTCAATCTGGTGTAAATGTAGTGCGTATGTACTATTTATAAAAAGAGCCTAAAACATTATAAACCCTTGCAATGCATGAATTTTGGTGCAAGAACAATTCAGACACAAAACCTGAGCAATGTGACAAGGGCACAACGTAAAAAAACCTTCACTAAATGATTACTGTATATAACTGGTATGATAAGATTCAAAAAGCTGTGAAATCAATTCTGGAGAAACTTGTTGTTGATGTTGAAACTACTGAACTGCCAAAAATTCCTGACAAACGGAAGAGCTATACGCTGAAGGAAAAGGTTAATGCTTTAGATAGTGTGCTTAGCAGAGATCTAGCAAATAAATATAACGTCTATAAAAGTATGATTACTCAGTGGAAATCAAAGAAAAAATTAATCCATATTAAGAACACCAAATACAAGAAAATCAAATTGTTTATGAAATAATGACGAAGATACAAACACAAAACTTTGCTCAGTAAACTGTATAAGTTCTCCAAAGCAAAAAGTGATTGAAATTTTACTTTGAGTGGTTGTATGAATCGGCAAATTAAATATAATTCAAACGCTGATAGATTGCCAAATTCAACGGTTGTTAACTTCTTCAGAAAGCACAATACAAACAAAGCTGACATAAAGAATTTAACTCTAAATCTGATGAAATGGCAGTCTAGTTTGCGAGAAAAGCTAATTAAATCTCAAATTAGCAAATCTATGTATCATCAAAAATGCTGAAAATTTTCACCTGACAAGAGAACCAATGGAAATAAAATTGCTCTACCATTCGTTTTTGAAAGCAAACCCTTGAACAAAAGAAATAAACAATGCTATCACAGAGTATGGGTAGGTTAACGTAGAAGTAGTCTCGATAAGCAATAAGCCACACTTAAAATATGCTTTAGTCCTTTGAAAATAGTAAAGCCTACTTTTTTCTGAGGGACCTGGAAAAAGAAATAATTAAGATGAGTTTGCGGCATATGACACAGGCGCAGATGTTTACTGGTAACCAACTGCATGAGCAGATACAATATTTTCTTTCCAATGGGTTAAAAACACTCTCCAAAGTCGTTGCTAACTCCAGCGAAAAGCGTTCAAATCCATTGTGAAAGGAGAAAAATATATCTTGCTAGAAAATGACAGAAATATAAGGCTTTGAAAAGCCATGGGTATAAGCTAAAAATGAGCCCCCACTTTAATAACAGAAGCTATGACCAATAAGGTAAAGAGAAATTCTTTTTTTTTTTTTTTTTTACTTCAAAATGGTCTACATATATGGTCTATAGCTTATACATTAGAATTTTTCCTATGGTCTAAAGAGTTAATACACAATATGTTGTACTTCAGATTATTTTAAGAAATTCATTGTATCTGACTGACGTACTGAACGACCTAGTGTTTACCAAAAATATCAAAAACAATCTTTTATTATTTTCCCTTCTTCTTTTATAATAACTGAAAATTAGGAAACTTCAAATCTTATTGGCTAAACTATAAACCACTTGAGATCTGAACAAAATCCTAATGCTAATGCTAAAAATTGCTAATAAAAAAAACAAACTTGTTTTTGAGTTTTTGAGAAACAATTTGAATCTTGAAATACAAATAAAAATATTTTTGAGAAACAAAAATAAAAACAATTTTTATTGAAAAAATCAAAGAAGATTTTTTGCGACTAATGAAATTAAAAAAATACTTTTGATAGTTTGAAGACCCTTGAATTACTGATTTTTCTTGATTGGTATTCTTCGAGTTTTTCCGAAATGCCTGAATATTATTCTTTTGTTGTAGTTTCGACACAGCTCTATTGCCATGGTTGCCATTCCCACATTTACCTAAAAAATTTTTATGAAATGAAACAGACTGGATGAAGAATATTCCAGTGAGCAAAATTTTTATTACAGTTTTAAAAGTAATTATTTATATATATTTTAAATATTTATTCGCCATAGAGAATAGACGGAAATTTTACTTAAACTTATAAATTTGGTAAAAGGGGAGGAAAAGAACATAATTCTTTTTTTTGATTTTAGGATTTTCACTTTATTCATAATTTATTAAAAAGAATTTCTCAAAAGTGTAAATTTATTGCAGTGCACATTCTTTAGTAAAAATATTTTTTAAGCGCTAAGGGTTTTTCCTAGTGGGACATTAGAAAACTCCCGAATTCCCACAAGATTCCCAAGTTTGAATCCTAAAAATTACAAAATGAATAAATATTGCGTTTAAAATGAGCCTATAGAAATGAAAAATGAAAAACCTAAAAGTGAATTGAAAAGACTTAAATTACACTGACTTGAAATATTACCATTATCATCACGGATACGTAACCTAGCTCCCCCAGACCCAGTAACAGTACTTTGTTCTTGCATAGCTTTTGCAAGGAGACGATTATCACGACTTGCAGCAGTTTTAGCCGGATAAGTAACTCCAGTATCCTGCAAAGTAAAATTTAATGCTTAAAAAACAAATCAATATCTTTACAAATAATAATACAAATAATCCGTTATGAATAAAATTTGACAGTAGAAAATAAGCCAATATAAGTCAATCAAAACAATATTGTCTTGCCTCACCATTTCTTTATTATTAATATTTGAACAGTAGAGAATAATTCAATCGAGACAATAAAATATCATCAATTCAGGTTTCTCTATCATGGGTGATAATATTTTGTGTTATGTTTTGTACGTAAATAATATCTATGGAAGAATGTTTTATAATGATTGCTGGATGTTAAAAAACAAATTTTAACTCATTCAAAGAAATAATATTACAAAGTGATCAAAAGAAGAACAATCAACAATACTTTATGGTATTTAATAAAAGAAAAAGCTAAGTTTTTTAATAATTTCAAACTGTAATAAAGCATTACCAACTATAATTAGTCTAATTTATTTATAAGAGCTTAGCTATAAAAAAGCGGATCAAAATCCCCTATCAGTGATAATAATTAATCTAGATAACCTCTAAAGAATTGTTATTTTCTGCTATATATATTATACCACACCATTCAAAAATCATTGAAAATGTGGGTTAATACTATTATGCTGAAATGTATGGCTAGCTAGTACTAGTAGTTTATTTGTTTTCATTTTCTTTTACATTTCATATGATCAGCAGACTTCCATAAAATTTAAGATGAAGATGTGTGTGTGTATGTAATTGCATGTGACTTCAAAGAAAACTTGAAAATACTCACCTCATATCCTGATATAAGTTCTTTTAATCCATTCATTCGCTCTCGGACATCATTGAGTCTATTGATTTTGTCTTCAATCTCTTCTGATTCACTTATATATTCATTAACTATATTGTCAGTTTCCAATGCATTTTCGTCTCCCAATACTTCCAACATGTTTGCTAAAAGTTGTGTTAAAGTCTTTATAATTTTAAGAACTAATTAAATATGCTAGATATCTAAAGGAGTAAACAAACTGAATACGAGAATGGCAATACAGAGCCTATTTTGGTTTTGAATTATGTGCTTTATATTGGTGCTCATTTTATGCCCGTTATACGGGTCTTCATTAAATTTTAAGTACGTTATATGGGTGTTCTGTACATTGGTATTAATTAAATTACATACTAATATTACTAAAATGACATTACTTTATTTCACACAAAATTTGAAAAATATTTATGAACTTAATCTTAAAAATCAACGAAGATGTCGAATGGTAGTTATAAAAACCATTAAACACAGCCATTGCCAGGCAACATGAATTTTTGCTACATATTTAGCAATTGCCTTAAGACTGGAATTTTACCAGGAAACGAGGATTCTTTGTAAATACATGGTTAAAATAACGCTTTCGGCTGTTAAATTATTCGTAAAAATTTGAAAAAGATCTTCAGAAATCATAAAAATATAAAATATTGCGTATAAAAAACCCTAAGAGCAGTTGCTGGCCAATGATAAAATTTTGATACGCGCCTAGACATGGTCATCTTATTTCATATATACCCAGATATGGTCTTCTAATTTCATACATTGCCCAGATATGGTTGTTTTATTTCGTACATACCCAGATATGGTCATCTTATTTCATATATGACCAGATACAGCCATTTTATTTCATACATACCCAAATATGGTCATCTTATTTCATAGATATGGTCATATTCATAAATACGTTTTTTTAGGAATAAAGATTGCATTTTGTTATAAAAATGCCTAATAACAACCTTTAAAACTTTAAAAAAATTTTAAAACATCCCTACTAATAACATGTGTTGTAACCATATTTTACTTAATAATAATTACTTAACAATGGCGCAACCACCGTGTATTAGAGAGATTAATCATATTTTTGTCTTTTTGTTTTGATATATCAGTTGAAATAAACTTTGATTCTAAAATACCAATAATGTCCCAAAGGCAATTTTATGAAGCCAAAACATATCATCAACACCATAAAACCATAACATCAACACCATAAAACCATAACATCTACACCATAAAACCACAACATCACGATAAAACCATAAAATCAACACCATAAAACCATAACATCAACATAAAAACAAATCATCAACACCATAAAACCGTAACATCAACACCACAAAACCGTAACGTCAACCCCATAAAACCACAACATCAACTTAAGAACATATCATCAACACCATAAAACTATAACATCTACACCATAAAACCACACCATCAACATAAAAACATATCATCAACACCATAAAATCACAAAATCAACACCATAAAACCACTAAATCAACACCATAAAACCACAACATCAACACCATAAAACCATAACATCAACACCGTAAAACCATAACATCAACACCATAAAGCACCTCATTTCTTATAAAAAATACTACATTTAACCTAGGAAGTAAAACCTACCCTCAACATCTTGTGAATCCTTGAGGTTTTTAAAAGTGGCTAGTAACTGATCCATTTGCTTTTTCTTCTCTTGAAGGACTAATAACTTATTCTCCCATTCAACCATCTTTTCATGGGCTTCATTCTGTGCCTTGACATCATCACATTGATGACGATAAACAGTTTCATTATAAAAGGGCTGCACTTGTTGTTTCACCTGTAAAAAAATATTTAGTTTTACTGAAATAATAGCTTCTACCATTTAAGCATAGCAAATTTAAATCAAATGCTATAGAAATATTTTTCACCACAGTT
>JAUZNK010034994.1:0-18156 GCA_035046665.1 Euphysa ruthae
ATGTATTCAACCACAAAAGGGTCACACTCAGCAAATTGTTGATTGATGTATTCATCTGTGCAGGGCTCAGACTCAGCAATTAGTTGATCGATGTATTCTTCCATCGTTTGCTTCTCATTCATGGTGGCAATATATATCCCGATATACCCTAATCAGATCAGACACTAAATGGATATTTGGGCTATTTCACACAACACACAGGCAAAAACTCTATGCACAAGCTTCCCAGTATCTATCAATTTTTGAGCATCGCGATGAGAACCGCATGGCTTACAAAGCAGAGTCGCCAACTTAGTCCCAACAATACATAGCCTACACAGAACTGGTGGTGCTCTACAAAGACGTAGCTACTGGTGAAGTGTGCCACAATATATGTCAACACATTTTTTGTGACATAGTTGTCAGGTATTCACTTTCAACCACAGGCATCTATTATCTGCCTTCATCGTTCAGTATAACCTGGTCTGACGCACCTCTAAATGAAAACGACCTCGGAGCTGCAGACACTGGGGGTGTAAATTTACAATTACCAATTTATATCTATGATATACCTATTAATTATATGCCTCAGATGTATTTACTTTTGCCTAATTGTTTATCTACATGAAACCTTCCTCGCATGTCCGCAATTGTTTAAGTATGCAAGGAAGGCACCTAGAGGTCCATAAGGTCTCCCATTTCGCGGACGTCCAATGGCTGAGGATAAAAGCCCTGGAATAATTGTAAAAAAAAGACAAAAAAAAAAAAAAAAGAGAAACTCTGCCTATATTATCTTAATATTTGTTTAAATCAAATTAATGCTAAATATAAAAAAATGTACATAGTTATTGGGTTTTTGTTGCGTTATAAATTAGGTTGGAAAAAGCTTCGATTTTATTGCAGTAATTGTGGATAACTTATTTGATGATTTTTCTACTTGGTTCCAGTATTAACAATCTTTGATTACCATTACATTATAAATGATTTTAAAGATATGCAGAAATTTAATCTTTTATAATTTATCATTTTCAAAAAATTTCAAAAATTTAAGGTGTTAATCAAAATTAAAGTTGTGATAGATATCTATATTATATAAAAGTGGTGACCTATGATCGTTGTGACCCATGAAAAAAAAAATTCCAAAAGCACACAAATAAAAAAACATCAAAATATGTCAAACTCTACTGCAACATGCCTGACACTACAAATTTAAATATACCTTCAAAATTTATTTAGTAGGCTCATTAACCCTTTGCATGCCATCCTCAGAATATTCTGGGATTTTGATGTAATAAAAATATACCAGCAGTCCCAGGATATTCCGAGATTAGCCTGCTTTCATTTTGAAGGCGACTTTCAACAGGTAAATAACTTCTAGTAGACTGGAGATCGATTTTATTGAATTCTCTGTAATTTTGTTTCGGAAAAGCTTGACAGTTCGGTAGATTTATAACTCTTTTGGCGGTTCATTCAAAAAGATTCAAAATTTCCTTCAATTTTAGTTTCATTTGCTAGATGCTTATGTTTAAGGCTTTTTGCATTTTATTATTACATTTATGTCTAGAGCAATCACACAGCTTAATAACAAACATCTATCTATATCAAAAAATTATCGTTTTTATGATTCTTTTTTATAATTTTTTTTAAGATGTCATATGATGTATGTAGTGTGATAATTGTTTTTCTTTTTTTTTGAAGAAACAGAGGTATAACTTAAAAAAATGAAACCTTACTCAACTTCTACACTTAAATATAACAGAAGTTATATGTTTTTTTTTTTTTTTTGCTCAAAAATGGCCGGATAAAGCTTATGCATTAGAATTTTGGCAAAAAGGTTTAAGACAAAATTTCCGTTTAAAATTTCTATTACTAATATTGAGACTCTAGAATTATTTAATCAAAGAAATAAAAAGTTCTGTTTTACACTAATATATTATTTTTATATTTGTATCACATTTTAAGAGACTGCCTCTGCTGACATACTCAAAAGATCTTTGTCATGTAAGCGCTTTTAGGCATGGTCTTAAATTTTATTTGTCTTCTAGTCCAAAGATCAATTTCAAATGACAATAAAATAATAACAGTTAATTGCAGTAGTTGCTAAAAAACAAAAACTTAAATCAAGTTTTAGCAACCTAAAAATAGTATTTAAACAGTTTTAAAAACTGGGGGATGCGGGTATCATGCTGGAAAAACTGGGGGATATGAGGTACAATGCTGAAAAAGATTACTTAAAATTCAACCAAGCAGAAAAATAAACTTGCAATGATGTGAAATAATTGAATGATACGCATAAAGCTTGTTTGCTTACTGTTTTTCTTGCGACCAGCCACATTATATATGGTGCCTTTTTTCCAAATAATTGGCAGTCTTTAATTTTCAGCCTGTAATTTATTTTACGGATGCATATATATGAAAAAGATAATCATTATTGCATTGGAGTTGATTATTTGACAATGAATTAAAAAAAAAAAAAAATTTCTAAAAGTATATTATCAGTTTAAAAGTAATAATTGTGGTTTTATACCATTGAAAATCTCCATTTTAAAGCAATAAAAATATATAAATAATTTTATTGTTTCAGTTTTATAATGAAAAAGGTTTTCATTCAACCAAATTTAAATAGTCAAGGTCCAAAAGGTAATAAACAAACAATTAAATATGGTCTTCTTCTTTTAATTATTTTGAATTAAGTAGATTATTAAATATCTAAGTAACCCAATAGACATTTATTTAACTTGAAGGGTAAGAGAAAATATTACAGGATAAAATCTGCGAGTGCGCTTAAATAAATATAGGAAACCTAATTTTATTTACACAGGCTTTTTTAACAAGCATTGGTAAATTTCGACTTAGGCTTTTATTTATAAAGCATTTTATCGTAATAAACATCAAAGTCAGCTAAATTTCTCATGCAAACATAAAATATAGTAATTTTCTAATCAAATTGAGGCTTTACGTGTTCTTTTCTAACAAAAGAAAAGCCTAATTATTGTTCCCTTAATTAAATGTTGTTTTGCATTTTAAGAAACTTTGAGTACTTGGTACCTGACCTTAATTACTTATATAAAAGAAGAATGAATGATAAAAATACTCACTATCACCGCTGACTGCATTATTTCAAATGTTCTATTTTATGATGTTATATAAAATGTTATAATGCAAATAAACTCTCAGTCCTTAGCTTAATAAATATCAATACTCAATCCAAAGATCTAAAAATGCATTACACCAATAGTTTCCCCTATTGTCCCCTTATAAAATATGATATAAAAACTTCCTTATCTTTATCACATTATAATGTTAACTTCCTAATGGCAAACATGATTCGATATTTTGCTATCTGACTGGCCAATATTGAAGGAAGATTAAACAAAAAAGTCTATAAGGAAAGCAAGCAAGATTTTAAACGGCATATATTTTTTAAACAAAAGGTGAATAATATCAATCATTTCTGATACCACAATGTATAGGACTGGTTGATATAAAATTCAATAAATTCTTAGATGAGATTATTTTGCTGTGGTAAAATTAGTAAAACTTCTTTTGATAAACATATAATAGAATTCTGTAATCCTTCATAACTCACAATATGTAAACATTCTGGAGTAGAAAGCTTAAATTCCATGATTATTATGCTTATACTAACACTAATGTGAGATATTTACATAAACAAGATAAAGATTAAGAAATCAAACACAACATTCCTGGAAAATTAAACAACCGCCATTTGTACTAATAAATTTATATACTGTTAATATTGGGTAAAAAAAAAATTGGAATGTAATTAGCTGTTTACATAACAAATAAAGCTGAACTTCATAAACCTTGCACTTGCAGTCATCAAAAAATTTTGATTGGCTTAAACTTACTAAAAATTTCATTTCCTAAATCAAGCAAAAATGTTCAGCAATAAAGATGTTAGATGGCTTATTAGATAACCGCAGTAAACTTACTTAAATTTTCAATTTAAAATCATAACGATTGTCATGATAATTCAGGTCTGTTGTGGACTTCTATTCTATTTTTATTTTAACAATGGATTTGTCTCTAAAAATTAAAAAAAAAAAAAAAATTAATAAATAATGGATAATAAATACCTAAATAATGGTTAAGTAGAAAAAAAGATTTATTTCAGTCTAGAAAAATAGAAATATCTTGGCACTAACACAAAGGTTTTTGGATGTAGAGAAAAAAATAAACAGAATTCAGCTTTGATAGATGTTGTTTTTGTTGTGACCTGACCTGCTTAAAATAGTGGTGATTATTTGGTTGATATCATGGGAATTACTATTGGACTGTAGTACCTTGCACAAACCTTTTCATAAATTTTAACTGTAAATTAATGCAAGATATGTATTTATCAAATTTTGATATATATTTATCAAAAATTAAATAATTTCTAAAGCCTATTACTCAAAAAATTTCAAGCCGGTGAAATTAACCAATTGCTTAAGAATTACTGTTCTTAAAATACTTCTAAGTACTTCTCAGTACTTCTCTAAACAAACTTAAATTTTCTAAATGAATTTATATTCCTGCTTACAAGAATTTCAACAAACTACAGACACCTGAAAATAAATTTTAAATGGTATACGTTATTGGTATGACCACATACCAATTATTTTATTTGTTTTGGAACCAAATTCACCTTTTTTGGTTTCAGAAATATAAAAGAATGGCATAGGGTAACGATAACTAAACGATAACTAAAAAAATAATTTCCAGAATTCAATTCAAAATTTTTTTTACTTCCACATATTGAACAGAAATAACTGTAAATGCTTCGGCATTAAAAAAATTTATATTATAACTGCTGCAACGTTTTAAAATGAGAGAAGGAGCAAAGAAAGCAAAAAAAAGCAAGTAGGACAAAACCAAAAAACTACAGACCCATATCGTTATTATTAATTGCATCCAAGATTTTTGAAAAAAGTTATTGAAGGTCAAACTAGAGAATTCATTGAAAAAGAGAACATCATTTATAAATTTCAATCTGGATTTCAAAAGGGCTTTTCGACAGACACATTTTTGTGATATTTTCATGGTAGGATTACAAAAGGTTTTGAAAAGGGATGCCACACTGGAATGATCCTTATAGATCTACAAAAGGCCTTTAACACAATAGATCTCAATATTTTTCTTGAAAAACTGAAATCCATGCATTTTTCGGAGAATGTAGTTTTTTGGTTCACGTCTTATCTCTCAAACAGAAAAATTAGGGTCAAAGTTGATAATGAATTTTCTGATGAAGTATTAGTGAAATGTGGTGTCCCTCAGGGATCAATTTTAGGACCTCTTTTGTTTTTGTTATATGCGAACGACATAACACAAGCACTAAACTATGAATAACTTGTTTATGCAGATGATTCTTGCTTGATTTTCAAACATAAGGATGTAAAAGAAACAGAAAAAATTCTAAACACAAAATTTTCCAACCTTTGTGAGTAGTTTGTCGATAACAAACTAAGTGTGAACTTTGCAGAAGAAAAAACCAAGTGTATCCTCTTTTCATCCAAAATGAAAGCTTAACCCTTTAATTTATAGAGGCACATCCATTAAACAACATACATTAGTATAATACCTAGGATCCTTATTAGATCAAACCAGACAATGGGTGGCCATGCTTTAAATAAAATTAATTCTAATCTTTCTTAACACCAGCCTCAATGCAATGTTCTGATTCAACCTAACTTTGGCTATGTATGTTCTGCCTGGTATTTAAGCCTCAAATCAGAATCACTTAATCACTTAAAATCCGTTTGAAATATGCACAAAATAAATGTATCAGATTTTGTTTAAATATGAATAGTCGTGCCCATATTGGTACTGAGCAGTATAGACCCATATATTGGCTGCCTGTTGATATGAGAGTTAATCAGGGTATTGCTGCATAAGCATTTAAATTCTCAAGTAGACCCAACTTAAATTACTTGTCTGAAATCTTTAGATTTCTGAAAATAGAAGAATCCCTCTATGAAACAGCCAATAAGTCTAGATAAACCCTTAAGATCTACCATGGGCAAAAATTGCCTGTCATAAAAAGGTCCCTTTATATGGAACAGGCTTTCTAATGGCATAAAATCAATCACATAACGTATTTTAAGATTAGATCAAAGAGACATTGTTTACCTTTATTGGACATAGTTCACAGACCTAATAAATATAGACTATAATTCTGTAAAAATCTTTTTAAATTTTTACATATATTTTCTTTTTTATCATATGGTTTTTTACTTACCAGTGCAAGATATTTTACAAGACATTTTACAAAACAAAATAGATAAATTAACAATCAAACAAATAAATATATTAAAATATTTTAAAAAGATAAAACTGCAAGCAATTATTGCTACAAAGAGGTTTTCATCATGCTTATATAACTTAAGTGTTTATGATGTAATTATTTTTACCAAAACAATGACTCTCACCAATGGACTTTCTGAATCTTCATTATTGTGAACATCTTTTGATTGGATCAAAACCTCATACAAGCTGGCAATGTACATTAAAATACTTTTTTTATCGGGAAACTCTGTGTTAACATCTATAAAAAAATATTCATTTTTAAATCGTTATCTCTCAAAAATTGTGAATTTCACTATTATATATTCCTTTTTAACCAATAAAAATACCTTTATAATTACATTTAAAAATTATTTGATAATATTAATAGTAAGACAATCTTGGATAAAAAATTTGTTAATAGGAGGAGTCACTCATAGAATTTACAAACTAGTCTTTTAAATTGGGTTCGGTTTAAATCAAAATTGATTGATTCATATTGAATAAAAATGGCATATTTAATAGAGAATAATCTATAGATTTCCATCAGAGATTTGTTCCATTCAGCAGTACACTGAAATTTTGTGTTTTTACCACGTTTTACTGTTTTAAATGATGGTAGAGCTAATTTTCTATTATTAACAACACCGGTAAATTAATTAAGAGTAAAGAGACTCTCAGATAACAGAACAAAGAATTGTGTAAGAGCATAAGGTTGGAAGTTAACAATATCCGAGAACAGAGTTATATTCAAACTATGAAACAAACATGATACATTAGAGCGGAAAGACTGAAAGTTTATTATTCTTACAGGAGATTTTTGAATTGAAAGTAATTTATTTAACTTCCATTCTGACCCCAAATCTGATTGCAGTAGCTAATGTGCGAATAAAAAATTGAAAAATAAATAGAATGTATTATTAGCATATTTTTATTAATGTAATGACCCATTTTTGAAAGGATGCTATTTGATCTATATAGCTATTTCGTTAATATGAGATTTCCATGTCAAACTTTATCAATCAAGATAATTAACATAAGTTGAAGGGTAAAGACATTTTCTATTTAATTTGATTTCTTATTTCATACTCAATAGGTGGCACTCCTGCTATGGAATACAATTAACTTGGTTTTACTTATATTTAGGGAAATTTGTTTAGAATTTAACCAGTTAATAATACCTCTGAGATCAGAATTAACCTTTTTTTTCATAACATTAATTGATTTATTTACATACAAACGGTTGGTGTCGTCAGCAAAGTGATGTACTACAGAATGTCTAATTGATTAAAATCATTAATATAAATTAAAAATAATAGAGGACCATGTACAGACCCTTGTTACAAACAGTTTAGGGTTTTTTAAACAATAAGAAAACTAACTTTTTATAACAACACGAGCACCAAAATATTCGATTTTAGAGATGATCATGTTCAATGGTGTAAAACGCTTTTTGAAGATTGATAAATATTCCACATGAAAATTTGTCTGTATCTAACTCTTCACGTATTTTTTCAGTAATGCTTATTAATGCATGAAAAGTAGAATGTTTAGATCGAAATCCAAATTTAATCACAAAAAAATTAAATTAAATCAAAACATTCAAGAATCTATACAATCTTACATACATTATTTTTTCAAATAACTGACTGATATTTGAAAGCAGTGAAATAGGCCTGTAATTTTCGCATATTAGTTTAGAGCCCTTTTTAAATAAGGGAATAACAGAGAATATTTTAAGCATATCTGGGAAAACACCAGTAGAAAATGATAAGTTAGATAGACTGCATAAAATAATAGAGATTTCACTGCTGTAGGTGCTTAAGAATGACTGTTGGTATATTATTTGCGACAGAGGCTTTGCCATTTTTTTAAGTTCAATTTGAGATTAAAGACCTCAGTGCTATCAGTTGGGCTAAGAAACATACTATTTATATTTGGATTCATGAGGTATTTTGAGAAATTAATAAGACAAGAATAAATTTTAGATTGTGAATATTTCTCAATAGGTGAAAAGCAAGAATTAAATGTAATAGCAATTTGAAAAGGGTCTATTATGAAAAAGTTTTTTTTTTCATAATGCAACTTGGTGTGGATCCAGTTTTGGTTTTTGTTTGAATAATGTTATTAATTTCTTTCCATGTTTCGGGAAGGTTTTTACCGTTACCTATGTTTGCTAAGTGGGTTGTTATTAAAAGCAATTTAAAATTAAATGTTAGCTATGTATGCAATGTTAATTATGATAATTACAGTAATATGAATTTATATTTTTGAGAGATTAGCTTAAACTTATAGGCAATATTATTTCCTAAATTTTTATATTTCAGTTGATCTTTTAAGTAGGTTTTAAACCTACTTAATAGTGTACTATGTTTTTGTACATTTGTTTTGTTTTTAATTTAACTCATGTTGAATAATTTGCTCTCGTCCTCAGGTTTATTTTATTGCAGTTCTATATTTTTTTTTTCTTTCCATCGCCTATATTTATATTTAAAATTACTGCTCATTTCTCAAAAGTATGATTTTTATACACAATAAATTTAAAAAGATTATTCTTTTGTGGGTTTTAAACAAGCGCTAAAACATACATGCCAACATCAAAGTGACGGATAAAAACAAGCATTTAAAAAAATATAAAAATTAGTTTTCAGTTTGGGCTACAATGTAAGCTATATTATATACAATTACTAAGCAGCCTCAACCTTCGTTTTTACATCTTTATACGTCCTACTGATATATAAAGATATGATGAGTTAGTTGATATTTTCACTGAATTTTATAAATACGTGGTTAATCTTTCAGCTAATTTTTTTAATTATCTTAAAAATATGTGTACTCATTTATTCTTCTTGTAATTTATTTTATTGCTCATAAAATGGTTTTATGAATTGTTTTTCAGTCTACTCTGGAAGAGGTGCTCGACAGCCCTTACACGCTCGCCAAAGCTTTGACTAAGCTTGAAATATCGAGCACCTAGTTTCATCTTCAATTTATAATTACTTTTAGCTTTTATTTGTAAATACTTTTTTTGTGTTTTACCCCTCTGTAACCCAAATCCTGAAGGTTTAAATTAATTTGATTTATTTACTTTGATTTTTATGCTATAACTTTTATATTATGCAGCCCTTGCATGGTGATATTATCTCTCCTGCTTGATTTATAACTTGCTGAATTATAACCTGTTTGATTGTTAACAAGAATTCGTAATGATAGCATCTTCTTCTTCGTTGAGCACAAAAGTTTTTTATTGAATCTGAGAAAAATGTAAACTTTAGTTTTCTATATTATTTTTGCCAATATAATTACACTTTTAGTTTTCCATTTTATTCTGGAGAACGTTCTATTTGTTAACTTGAGCATTATTCAAATACTTAAATACTTGAGCATTCTTCTTATTTTTTGAAATTTGATTCAAACAAAGTGTTTTTCTAAATCTTCTAAATACGTCTTTATTTTAAAAACTACTTTCTCAAAAAAAAATTTATTTTTAATTTTTAATTTTTATTTTTGGTTACATGTAGAACAAAGAATTTTCTACAACAAAACTTGACAATAATGGAATTAAAATAGAATACATAATCATTCTCTGTAACAAGACAGATGTTTTTGGTGAAACAATATATTTGAGGTTGGTCTATATATCACTGATCTATAATAACTTAATCTGTGTTTTCATAATATCAAATGAGACAGGGTTAATAATTATATCTAATTATTAGTAATTAAAAATTTAGTATTTTTATGAAACAAAGAAATGTTTTTTATTATATTAGGAATTTTTAATGATTTGTTTTATTGTAAAGAGCTATTTTTGGTGTTTAGAATTAAGTCAGTACAATTAATTTGATTGTTTTGGTTTTTAAATATGGTTTTTTGTTCACACATTTTTATCTGCACATTATCTGCATATTAAAATGGTTGATTATTTTATAATATCACTTATTTAAAACCTGTTGAAATTTTTCTTTAAGATCGCAAAAAAAAAGTGAAAAAAGTATTATTGTTTTGAAGAAATGTGTATAATATTAGATCTAAAATTTTTCCGCCATGGCAAACAAAACGAAAGTTAAGACTGAGAAATTTAGCAAATTTCATTTCATGTTTGTAACAGTGAAAATATCTGAACCTATACAATAGAAATTTGATTTGATATATTGGCATGTGGCTCAGAAGTAGGCCATACACTTTACATGTGCTGAGTCTCCCGTTCGAGCCCTGCCATGGGTGATCATCTCTTAATAGGTTTGACATTTGATGATCTCCTGCCATTATGGCAAACAAACAAACAAAAAATATACATTCGTACTTTTAATGAAATTTTATCTGCACCAAGATATTCAAAAAATGAGATCAAATATTTTTTAAAAAAGTGTAACAAGATCAAAAATCCATAACTTGCCTGGACCCATAATTTTGGAAAAATATAACCAAAACTGAGGTTATTAAGAGTGATAATCACAATGTAAAGGCTTAATAAGATAATGCTCATAATGCATTTTTCAAGCAAGTATAAATTCCAATATAAACAAGGCCGAGGCTTTTCGTGTGCCATCCCTGTCATAAATCTGGTTTTTTTAAATAGTTAATTCATTTATATTTATATTAATATTTTTTTCTTTTTTTCTTTTTTTTTTAATTCTGAAAACAAATTGCTCATAATTTTTTTACAAACGGCAGTAAAAATTGCACGTTTCTAACCTTTCTGGTTTTAGAGAGCATATGACATGAAGAAGCTTATAACTGTCATATATTATTAGAGAGAGCTTATAAGAGGCAGGCGCTTCTAAATTGTTTTGATTTTAGGGAGATAATAAGTAAGATCTAAAAACAATTTTCCGCGATCAAATCCTTGATAAACAGAATCTGTATTAGAAATTCAATATGAAGCAAGGAAAATAAATTTTAGATTTTTGCTGTAATAAATGGAATTACCCTTCATACAAAGTTTTCTCAAATTATTATTCCATAAAAAATCCCAATTTGTTTTTAAACTACCAATTTATACCAATTTAATCACTTTTTTTTTTTTTTTGAGGCATATTAATTTAAAGTGAATTTTTATACACAGAGCTACTATTTTAGAGAATCTAGCATGTTAAGAAATGAAAGAAAATATTATTACAATCAAAAGAAATTCTCTAGAGTAAAAGAATTTTCCTGTGAGTATTCTTTGAACCGGAACAAAATGATAACTCAAAATGAAGAAGAAAATGTGGAATTTTAAGCTTAAGCGTGCTGCCATTTCTAATAAATTTTTAAAGATATTCAAACTAACAAAAATATCTGAAAAATTTCAAGGTTTCAAACTGTCTAAAATATCTGAAATAATTTTTTTTAACATCAACATACAGTGATTAGTTATTAATAATTTTCATAACCAATAAACTATGCTAAAATCCCAAAATGCCAAAACTAACTGAATAATATATATTAACAATAATTATTTAAAATTTCTACATGATTAAGCCCAGAATTTATCAGAAAAGAAAAGCTGAACTTTAGACACGCTTGAGTAAACCCACAACACAAAAAAAATAAATAAACTAAAATGGCCAACACACTCAAGCTATCAAAATTGTTTTTATCCAAAATTATTGCATAAGTGAATTATAAATATTTCCAAAATAAAAAAAATTTCTCATCCCAAAAATAATGTAAAACTGTCAAAAAATTTGACAGTAGATGGTATACTCTAAATATCAGGGACGATATTATCTATGTATAATTCTGAAAAAATCACAGCACTATTTCTGGAAAAATTTCTTTATCTATATTTATATATATTTATATATATTTATCTTTATGTAATTATAAATATGTTAATAAAAGTTAACATATTTTTGGGTATGACACTAAAACCTAAAAAAAATTTTAAAACGGTTGGCATTACAAAATAATCAAGAACCATATTTTCTTATTCCATAAAAACTTTGACAGAACCAAAACACAGCTTCTTGAAATGACAAAAAGTTACAAAATTAATACCAAATTTGATGTCTGTCTTAAAAATTTGAGAGATGGACAAGCAAAATATCGAAAAACTATATTTTCAGAAATGATACTAAATTTTGACCCTTTTTTAAAATAATTCTTTGAAAAAAAAAATCAAACAATTCAATTCAATACATTTAAATGTTTCCAGGAACATATAAAATAATCAAAAATAATATTTTCTAAAATGATATAAAATATTAACAAATTTAGAAAATGTTTTCTCGAGAAAACACCTGGATAGATAGACATTTAGTTTAAAAATGTTATGGCTAAGATTCTTATATTTTTGAAAACTAAATTATGATTCAACCCACTAGCAAAAAAATTCGCGGTATCCCTTTCATAAGGATCTAAAGGTAAGATTTTCACCCCTCACTCCCTCAATATCATATTTTTAATGTGCAAAAAAAAAAGTGTATATGAGTGTATCATACACATGATAAGAGGGTTAAGAATGATCGAAGTAGATAAATTTTAAGTAGGTTTTGATAATAAAATAATAAATAAAAAAATAAAATAATATATAAAATAAAATAAAATAAATAATAAAAAAATAAAAATAATAAAAAAACATCATATAATTAATAAATATTTAACTCATGACATGTTTTTGAATTATTGTTTACCTGTTCAAATGTCTGAGTTGACAAATCAAAATATATTTCAAAGTTTTGATATCTCTGCATCACTAATAAAAACTTTTAAAGAAGACCATAATGTCCAAAGGGGATGTTTAATCAAGTATGGGAGGTACCGATATATTCAACAAAACTCAACATAATTATTTCTCACCCTCTGGATCTAGCAGAGAAGCCACTCCAATCTCTGTATGTGCTTGTTGGAAAGCATGTCTGAGATTATCGTTAGGTGTACGACCAACCAGTTTCGCAAAATCAAATAAATCTGGTCTAGAAAATATTATTCAAAATTTTTTTTCCATAAAGCATATTTCTTCATGATTTTTGGGAAAAAAGGACAGTTAGCGGTGTGTTACCTTGAAAATTTTTTAATGTCAACATTTTAAAATTCTTAAATGATCTTAAGGTATTTTCTATTTAAGGTAATTTCTTCTTTAACACCGCGTTTCATTTTTAAATGTCATTTTTTGTAATTCAAGTTCAGCTTTCCATCTTTACTGGACTAATTGGAATCAACTAATATTTTTTCTTGTGCTTTTAGTTAATCTCTCTAGGTTGCTTTATACCTTCGAGATGTTTACAAACGAAATTTGTATAAAAAATTATAGAAAAACATTCAAAATATTTTCATCCAATGCCAAATTTTTATTAATGTAGCACAACTTTGGGAGAAAAACTTGAAAATGAGAAAATTTGGGCATGTCTCAGTCAAACATTGTTTATAATGGCCAATACCTTAAATTTAACCTTTGAAGAATTAAAGAGTAGCTTTCAAGCCCAAAAAAAAAAACAAGGAAAAAAACGAATTTAAAAATTTTCAAAACAATTTTAAACCTTGCTAAAAGATGCCTTTTACTTCATACAAAATTAAAAAATAAAATATTTTTTTATACCAAATTTGATGAAATCCGGAGTCTGGATTTGGCAAGCATGAACTTATAATAGAAAGCCATATGTAAAAGATGCCCTTTATTGTTCTTTAACAGCATGCAAAAATAAGTAATGGCAAATTTTTATGAAATTTTAAAAATGTTGCTTTTATGGCCCAAAAGAGACACCGTTTTAAATATGGACACTTATTAGAAAGGAGAGCTTAAAAGAAAACATTTATAGAGAGATCTTTTATTTTAATATTATTTCTCATTTCATGAATAAAAGTTGTTAAATCAATGCTAATTATCTTCATTAAAAAAAAAATCACTCAATCTACAAAAATCAGAGATTGTGGCTGTAAATTTCAATCCTACATTAATTGAGAATTAATTTAAAAACAAAAATTACTCTTTTGAGTACAAACCTAAGAAACTCTATAGCTTTTTGAGAAAAGAACATCACATACAGATGCACGGACAGACATAAGTGAAAATATAGGTTACTTTTTGAGTTGTCATTTTGACAGGCAATAGAAGTTACAATTATCCTAATACCTATAATGATGTAGAATCGCATTGAAAGCTAGTCCGTCTCTCCATGATGTTGTAAAATTTTGTATATCAACCTCTCTGTATCTAAAGATAAGAATTAAAAAGAAAAAGTTAATTTAATTTAATTTTAGAACAACAACCTCTTCTTTTTGCAGCAATCTTTACAAAATATACATTCCTTTTAGGTTTTAAAACAACAAAAATATTGTCATTTTTGAATTTCTGGACATTGTCCATGAAAAATGCACGCAACAAGACATCATCTATCAAGCTCAAATGACAAGCACATTAATACATGAATTCAAAAATTCAAGAATTATTAAACTGCTGCGAGGTGAGACCAATTTAATTTCTCGTTTTGTGGGGGAACTGGCAATAAATATAGGGTTGGCCGGTCGGAATATTTTAATATGATCAAAAAAATAATGGTTGGCAATAATAATAACTGAAAACACGTTTACTTATAAATTTGTCTTTCAGAAGCTTCTTGGTAAAGTATTAGATAAGAAAAAAAATACCATACACATATAGAAAATGCTACACTTACTACCATACACATATACAACCTAAAGCCGTCAAACTGCCTTGGTTGTATATGTGGTGTTTTCAGCTGTGAACATGTTTTGCTATCAAAACCATATATATAGTCTGCAAAAAAAAATGAAAATATTTTACTAGCCTTTATATTATTTTCTCAAACATAAAAAGGAAAAAATTTTTTTTATAACTGGAAATGAATATTAATATTTTTCTTGATTTTGAAATTATGCAAATTTTTTCTTGCAATTTTTGAAAGCCTAGAACATATTTTTGGCATTTCAGCATAATTATATTTGTTTTATCAGAAGGTATCATTACTATAACTACCAATATACCTAATATGTTATGATAATCTCACAAAATACACATAAAATGTGTTTAACAAGAATCATTCACCAAATCTTATACTCAATATCAATGTTTTACAATCCTATAAAACGGACCAATTCAAAAATTTTGATGAATGCCCAAATAAAAATTATTAACCAAAATTATTATAAATTCACAAATATTTTGAAAATCATTGTTATTGTCTTAATTGATCAATTTGTGCAGCAAATAAACAAAAAACTCAAAACCATTCAAAGAATTTCAAACCAAAATATCTTAAGCAGCATGCATCAAGAAATTTAATACATAGAAAATACAAAATAAATAATTTTTTTGAACCTAAGAATTTGAATAATACGTCAACCAAGTTAGTACTCGCTAAATTATGCATAGCAGAATTTTATTTAGAGTAAACTCATAGAGTGCATATTTATCTTCATTTCACTAAAATAATTGCAATTTATTCAGCAATAGTGTTAAAACTCTAATCTAGATTACATTCTTTTTTCTAACAGTTTCACAAATTTTATAACTTCAGGGATTTCTCCCTAAAATTAATTTCCTCCTTAAATAATTTAATAAATAATTTATAATAAATAATTTTGGAATTTTTCCCAAAACAAGCAACATCACCAACTCTCACTGGCCTGTTCACACCCAACTAAAACATGGGTAAATTCATAGCACTCGAAAAAAAAAAAAAAATTTTGGCATCACAATAAAAAAACTTATCTAAAAAAATGGAGGGGGAGGAGGGTGAAAAGCAAATTTTGAAGGGGGAAGAGTCAAGATAACTTAAGGGACCTGAAACTTTTGATAAAGGTAGAATAAGCCTATTTTTTCTTTATAAGACTTTATACCAGTAAAATAATAGCATTCTTGCGGCTCTATATATATAAACAGTACCTTTGTGTGCACTGCCTGCACCATGCAAGAAGTGATTTCTCTAATTCACTACCAGTCTCATTTCCGCTCATATGTTGCATTGCTTTTTTAATCTAAACAACAAAAATTTTTTTCTTTTTGAGAAGGAGCTTTCATATTAAATTGTAATAAGCAGTTTGTTTAGTGGACAGACAATTGACAAGTATATTTTAATGGTCAACCCCAACCATGACTTTTTTCACTTTTTGAAAGGAAGAAAGAAAGAAAGATAGAAAGAAAAAAATAAAGAAAGAGAAGAAATATCAAATATATTAAACTTAAAATCTCAGAACTTAAATAAAGCTATTAACCATTATTTTTTCGCTCATATATTCCTATATTGGATTTGTTAGGATTAAGATTCCTTCTTATTTAGGTAAATTAAAATGCCTTATCACCTTATAAGAATAAACAAAGAGATTACTTATTGAATTCTAATTCCTATTGTTATCAAAACAAATTTCTATGGTGGAGAAAAAATACCTAATAAAACTTTTATGGTTAAAAGTAAGCTCCTTAACTGTGCTTAATCCTTGCTCTTTATCACCTTTAAAAGATTTATGAAGTAAAATACAATGGAAAATTACCTTTTTAAAAATATTTTATATAAAAGCATATAATTTTTTTCAGAGGACAATGCTTTTAAAATGATTTATTATGTTTATGAAATAAAATATCCCTGAATAAGGAAAATTTGTCATGTTCAAGTTTAACCATTTTGATATTTGCAATCAAATAATTTTTTCATTGAAGTAAGTTGTTTATAGAAAATTACAAAAGATTTCAGATGTATACAACCACCTGAATTAAAAAACACTTTCTAACGGGATATCAAACTTATAACAATTGATAGACAATTTAAAGATTTTAAAGTGTTTTCATTAACTAAAATCATTGAGATTTAAATAAACTAAAAGAAAGGTTTATAAATACAATTTTTGAGTTTGGGTTTGCTGCTGGTGAAGAATGACAAAAGCCTTCTTGTTTCTTTTATCAAAGACTAATGATTATCTTTTTTTTTAATTATGTTTAGATTTTCATTTAGGAATAATTAATTAAACAGACCTTCAAAAATCCAATATACATTTTCTACCTTCTGCTTGTGTATTCCAGCATCCACTGTGAATGACACTTATGTGAGCTTCTTAAATATTTAAAGAAGAATGCTTTTGTTTCATGTGCTAAAGAAGCATTTCGCAATGTCACTCTATAATGCAGGATTGCCTTTATCATAAAATAAGTTTTAAAAATTTTCATTTTCTTCCAATGATCATTTTTTTTTGTATTAAAACATTTATTTTAAAACAACTAAATTTTTCTCCTTCACACTATTTATTTGATTTTTAAATTCGCACTCATCATTGCTTACCCTAATTTCATTTTAATTTTGTTTTCACAAACTAATTTATAACACCAGCTCTACTACAGCCATATTTTATTTTACTTATATCCAGTTTTTAATAACAAAATTGGCAGATTTTTGTGAGTCAAACTTCATTGAACTATTAAAATAAGATATCTTCAAATTATATAGGTGTTACCGAAATATATTATGCAGGTGTTATTTTAGTATGTTATACAGGTGTTATTGTATAAATTATATAGGTGTTATTGTAGTGTATACAGGTGTTATTGTTCAAATTATATATGTGTTATGGTAGTATATTATACAGGCGCTATCATACAAATTATATAGGTGTTATCATAGTGTATTATACAGGTGTTATCGTATAAATTATACAGGGGTTATCGCAGTTTGTTATACAGGTGTTATTGTTTAAATTATATATAGGTGTTATCGTATTATATTATACAGGTGTTATAGTTCAAATTATATATGCGTCATCATATTATATTATACAGGTGTTATTTTTCAACTTATATAGGTGTTACCGTATTATATTATACAGGTGGTATTGTAAAAATTATTTAGGTGTTATTGTAGTATGTTATACAGGTGCTATTGTTCAAATTATATAGGTGCTATCGTAGTATATTATAAGGTGTTAAAAAAATTATATAGATGTTATTGCAGTATATTA
>JAUZNK010035005.1:0-18155 GCA_035046665.1 Euphysa ruthae
AAGATTTATTGTAAAGGTAGTCATTTATTGGAGACCATAAATCCAGGCTTAGCATTATGAATTTACAGTGTACAGTCATCCCTGTGTGAATTTGGAATGATGATTACTTGCATGAAACACATGCTTAATCAGTATAGACTGTTTATTCCAAATACCTTACTCAATTTCATTGCCAAACAGTCAGTTCCAAGCCATTTTAATGTTATTGTTGATTTTTGCATTGCTCCAATAAATTTCTTATTTAGTAAACTTAGCTTTGTGTGGGTATATGAGAATTAATTTTTGTGTTTTATGAGTTTTTAAAACTTCTATAATGAGTTTTTTATTACTAAACTTAACTTGGATTATAAGTTATTATTTGTTTTTTATTTCAGTTAAGCGTTTTAATTATGCTGACAATAATGTCGTTTATACTATGTTCATTTGGTTGTTTCACAGTCCCAGGTGAGTTGATTAAAGGGCTTTTATTGAAAAGTTTGTTATAAGCACCTTATTTAGATATCAAGATGGTTGGTTTTGTGAGACTAAGTTACTTTGATAACCTCCATATCACAACAGTTTTACTTACTAACATCTATGATGGGTGACTGAAATAATCCTGGCCATTTGCTAAGAAATGCTGCATATCTAGCTATAAGGTTTACTTTGATTGACAGTCTGCTACCTTTGAAACTAACCGCAGCAATCAATAACTTTTTTAGGCTATTTTGTTTTAATGCATTTTCTTATAATAATTATTATAATAATTGATAAATAGTACATATTAATAAATTTAAATGCTCAATAACTGTTTTAATTACTACATAATTTGAACATTTTGTTAAAATCTAAAAACAAAGCAACAAAAAAGAAGGGCTGACAAATGTATTTAATGATGAATGTACTAAAGGATATATTGGCAAAACTAAATTGAAAATTATTTTCTCTCTAAAACAACAGAAGTTTGCAGAGCAAAATAAAATAATCCACAATTTCTCTAAATAAAGGAGAAATTCAATTACCTATGAAATGGGACTCAGTCAGTTTAAACATTGAAAGTTGAATAAAACAACAGATTTAATAAAAAATTGGGAGAAGTACTCCAAATTTAGTAAAATCTTTTTAGAATAAAAAGATAATGCTCAATATTTAAAACAAATTTTGGAGACCATGTTTTCCATGTTTAAGAAACTGACCAAACAAGGCAATGTGACTTAATTTAAGAAATTATTAATGTGACGCATTTTTAATGATTTACAGACCTGTTTTTAAGTGGAATTGCTTATCTTAATCATGCTGTAAGTTAGTGTGTTTGGTCTGTATTTTACACACTTCATAAAATAAATAATAAAATGATGAGCCGTAAATAAAATACAGTTAAACATGGCAGACAAGAGCAGTGAAGTATCTTCTAGAAAAAAACTATAAAACTGCGAGAAAACATGCTTATACTGCTGAAGAAGCAGTTATTGATTCAATCTGATAATTTTGAATTTGATCCTTCAGATCTCAGTGATCCTGGAAGTAAATTACAACCTGAAATCCCTTCAGAAACTGATGATGAAATTAATATTTCTGAAAATGAAGGTATAGCAGAGGAAAATATCAAGCAACCTCTCTACCAATACCCCACAGTTTCATAATAACGTTAGCAGCCCCACAATATGATAATATAAATTGGAAACATACATTTAATCAAAACTGCACCAGCCCACAATCATTAACGGGTATAAGTTTTGATTGAATTTCATATTTATATACGTAGAAAAGAATTAACCTATTTATTTTTTCATGAAAGATAAATACAATTTTAAGCAATCGTTCTTTAAAATAAAAACTCAGTTAAAGGGTTAAATTCATAATTTCTGGCAAAGCCGGTATAAAATGTCCAACAAAAATTATAGAATCCTTTAGTATTGAAGTAAGTCCTGTTATGTTAAGGTTTCAACCTAACTTACTAACCTTTTTTGTTTTAGTTCTCGTTGGGAGAAGTCTTCTATCGTTTCTTTTCAATGGAGCTGTAATGCATGAGTTATATACTATTGCAGCTGGTTTTTACCTCATATGGTTGTTCCTAAGATTCACCACCATTATTTGGGGCTGGTACCCTGGTGGTTTTAATACATTGTTTACAAAAATAAAGAAAGTGTCATGCATAGTGAGTGAATTATTTAAGCATTAATGCTGGGGTTTCTAGAATTTTTAGTTTTTTTAATATTTTTTGTTAAGTCTCATCAAAAATCAAAAAATACACGTAATAAGATTTTTTTAGATAAGGAAATCCCAGGTAACACTCCATGCTAAAGTATGGGACTCAGTCTTTATTTACAAGTTTTCCCATAAGTAATAAGGAGCTATTGTATGCACCTAGTGGTATTTCTGAGTCGTATTGCACATATGTGTTAGAATATTTGTTATCCTGTCAATTGCATTGGCTTGTGTTTATTCCTGGAGTTTTAAGCCAAGAGTCTTTATAAATTTATAATTTTCTTTCTGCTTTTCTGTCCGTAACATCTTTTTCTCAGTAGTTGCTAATTTTATTCTCAGAGATATCACACGAAACATAGCGTCATAGTAAAACAAAATGCAGGAAGCTCGCAAGTTTATTTCTTAGTTTGTCAAAATAGCTAGAATTTAGGTCGAAAAGCATTGATGGTTGAATAGATTAGGATTTTTAAAATAAGATATATAATTTTACCATATGCTTTTTCGAACGCTTTTGTGTATCATTTCATAGTTTTGACAGAAAATTCATGATATTTTTTTTTAGTTGATTAAAACATCAATTGCAGCTTTTACGTTATTTGGTATTTTACCTTTGCTGCTTGGTACTTTGTTCGAATTGGTTGTAGTGGTTCCCCTAAGGGTACCTTTAAATCAAGCGGCTATCTTATATGTATGGCAGGTAATATGTTATAATAATTTAAATCTTATTGCTACATTTTGGGTTTGGTAGATCATATTTTGTATAATTCTTCAAATCAAATTAATTTATGATATGTCTAGCTGTTGTTATTAAAATGCTTTAAAGAGTGTGAAACAAGTTAATCTGATATTAATGAGTTTGAATTCAGTTTTTACCATTTGAGCATACTTTAGTAACTAAGTATCTTTTCATTAGCTTTTCTGAAATTTTGTATGATGTCTGGTGCTTTTAAATTGATTTGTTACTTTTATTAGACCCCTGGGTCTTTAATTTATTCATGTAAGTTTGTTAGATTGTTCTTTTGTCTGTAACGCTTTTTCTCAGTTACTGTTTGTTAGTTTTTCTGATTTTTTGTATGAAGTCTTTGTTTATAAGGATAAAAAAGTGAATTTTTTAGATTTTTAAAAAAAATCAGTAATGGGCCCAATTATGCCCAAAAATGGTTAATTTTTCTGAAATCTTGAAAGTCATATAGGACTTTTTTTGGCTTATATGGCTTGTTGAAAACTCTTTTTTTTTTAAATAAAATGCCCAAATGTATGTGAATACGAAAATAATGTTTTCTCTATAAGCTTTTATATCTTTTTGAAACTTTGCATGAAGTTACAAGACCTCTAAATATGGTCTTTTTTTGGAACAAAATGGTGTTTAAAATTTTCTCAAAAATCATTTATCAAATCTCTTTCAAATTTTACATGAAGTTAGAGGACTTTTTTTGACCTATGTCATCACTTGCTCCAATTTATTAGTACTGGGCCTAATTATGGTATCAAAATTTTTTTCCAAAACAGTTAATTTTTTTCCTTTTTTTTTTTTGAATTTTACTTAAATATTTTGACTGACATGGCTCACTTGTTAAAACCGATTTATGTTTATATTCAGCGAAATTAATTGATTGACAGGTTCATCTTAGGAAATTTTTTGATTGTGGTTTAAACCTATATTAGAAAAAAATTCATATTATTCATCATAGTAAATATTAAATATTAGTTGATTGATCTGTTGTCAAATAAAAGTATGAGTTCAGCTAGTCATTTTAAGTTTCTCGAGAAGTTATTTTTCAATACTTTAACTTTTTTCTTAAGATAGGTTTAATGTTGGAAAATATTGTAAATATAAATATTTATTTGTTCTAATACTCAGGTTTCTGAAAAAAAGGTTGTAAAATAGTTCAATTTTGAATTTAGTTGAGAGTTATTTAATAGCTTACTAAATGCGTATAATTTTGTAACATAACAGAAAAATCACAAAGATTGATTGAAGAGCAGGGTAATTTTTTTTTGGAAATCCACCATGATCTTTATAAATTTTTAAACGTTCCAAATATTTTTTAAAGCAGCTAGTTTGTCCACTGATTAAATGCAAGTAGTTTAGTGGTTAATCGGTACGCTTTCTTTTTGCCCACGATTTATTTTTACATAATAAAACCGAAAGTGAATGATAGAATGGAGCAAAATTAAAATAATGAAGTGATATTAAAAGAAGAAATGAATTTAATTCCTTAAAAACGCAAAATAAATTGTTTATTTGGCATAATTTGTTACGTTTCAATGCTATCCAATATATAAAATACGTTTTAACTGCTAAACTTTGCATTTTGCAAACTAAAAGACTTATCTTGATGTTATGTTTTAATACGTTGCAATAATATTAGCACAACGATAATTACTTTCCATGATTTCCAATTGTTTTAATAACTGAATTAATCAGGATGTGCTGATTGTTCAATTAGTTTTTTTAATTATATTCCGTTTTATTCAGAAATTTTCTAACAATTTAGTTTTCGAATGTTATTTAGGTCAAAGTCAGTCTTAATTTTAGAAATAAGAGTAAAAGATGTATGACTCAAAATTTATTCACACAGTTACAAAATATATCAATTTTTTAAGGACACTCTAAAATATGATAATCAGCATGTAAGAAACAACCTCTTCTCTAAATAGGTTGATAGTGGACATGTTTATAAAAAATGATTTGGTGATACAAAGGTCTAAGTATATGCAAACCCTTTTTCATATTTTCATCCATTAAAATTTAGCCACAAAAAGATTATTCATATTCCATTATGTAACTATTAGAATTCTTTTTTTTTCCAGAACAGTGAACAAGTTCATTGGAATTCATTTGTTCCTTATTAAATTTTTTTAGGATTGGGCTCTAGGGATTTTACACTTGAAGATATTATGTGCAGGTATTATGGTTGGGCCTGATTGGTGGTTAAAGGATAACATTGATCAGGTGATTATTAAGTATTAATTGTTCATTAATTTATTTTTTTAAGTAAGATTGCGTTTAATTATTTTTTGTGTTTTGTTTAATATAAGCTGAGCTTCAATAACAATTCTTTCATTTTACGCACATTTGCATGCAAACTGGGTATATATCTTCTGATACCCTTACACAAAGAAATTATTTAACTTTGAATGATTTGATTTTTAGGTTTATAGAAATGGTTTTATGAATATTAATCTTATGTTTATCTTACGTCACATTGCTATCCCTGTCATCTGTACACTATTATTGGCTCTTACTGTACCGTATGTTGCTACTGTTGGGTTAATGCCTTTACTTGGTAAGTCGTCATATCATAATAATCCTAAATAGCATTGAAGCATTGAAAATCTTGTTGCTATACCATTGTAATTGCTGACCATAAATAGTTTTAAATATAACTTCCGCATAGGAAAATCTAATATTAGTTTAATTTTTTTTTAATGTTCTTTTTTTTAATCTTTTATTCTCTCAGGCAGTCTCCTGGCAAAAAAGGCTTTGTCCTACTGTCATCGCCACTGTGTTTTCTCCCAATCAGGGGCGTTCACTAACAATGTGCTAAAAACAAAACGAGAATCACTATTTTTTCCTTATAATCAGGGTTGTTTTGACTATTTCTTAGTCCCTACTCTAGGAATTGCCTCCAAAATGTAAAACTATGTAACCTGAGAAATGAATTTAAACATATTGCAGTTTCATATTTTGCTTATGATTACTTCAATTTCTTGTACTAAAAAATAGGGTACTTTTGGAAAATGGGAAAAATTTCAGGCGGTGACCCACTCACACTTTTAGTACTAGCGTAATTTTGGAAAACCAGTCAAATATTTGAATAGGGACCCCTTATCCATGTGATATTTATGTTCCATGTAAGGGTGGTGGGGGTTTCAATTAGCTTTTATTTTTTATTCATTTTAACTTAATTGTTAAAAAAACACTTGAATCTGAATATGCAGATTTTTTATTGTTTTTGTCTTTTTTATTCATGTTCAAGTCCATAGTAATGGCAAACTATGCTGGCCTGTGCTTGTATTATATCTGTCTGTTATTCTAGCTTTTAGATTTATAAATAGGTACCATGATTTAGTATCATTTACCCTTATCCCTCCTTCTAAACTATGTGTGTCATCCACCTGTTTAATCCCTGTGTTTCTTCTACCCCAAGGTCAAGGCGAGAAAAAAGGTTTTTGTCAGTCAGCCAATTAGACCATAACAGCGTGATGGAGAAATAAGCATGAAACTAAACTATTTGCCAAAGTAATTGTATGATTTTAGACATGTAATTTACCTGTATTTGGTATCGATAGAGAACGGGTTTAAATAGATGGGACCTGGAAAGATTTTTTAAGAAAAAAAGATACTTTTCAATAACTATGATATCATTTGTATACCATGGGAAAAAGCAAAACATTGCCAAAAGTGATTATTAAGATCAAAAAAAGTATGGTCTAAAAGTACCCTTGTATTTTTAGATTTACCAAAAAATTTCAATCGGGGACCCACCCGTAGACATAGTTTCAGGACCAAAAATATTCCCCCTATACCTCTTAAGACCTTTATTAAGATTCTACAAGCACCATATTTGTAACAACCACATGATTTGATTACATATCTGAAGCATCCTTCTACGTTATTCTCCAAACCAGTTTAATTTAGCTTGTGAACAAACAGCTAATCAGTATTCACAAATTTTTATATGAAAGGACTGCTAAGTATAAAGATATGGTTTGGTAGTTTAGTTAATTTTAAATAAATTGTGAATAATCCATAAGTTTGGGATATTATTTTTTTTCTCCTAAATTTAAAAAAAGTTTTTGTTTTGTATCAATGTATTTTATTATATGTTAAATTCTAATAGACCAATTGGGAAACACCTGATGAGTATCATTGGGGAGTGATGCAATATCATTAAGCTTGACTTAAAACTGTAGAGATTTTAAATGTTTTACTCCTAAAACAGATTCAGATGAATTAAAACAATATTTCTAAGAATGGGCTGATATCATTCTTTATAAAGGTTTCTCTGTGAATAGTTTTAGATATGCTACTTCTCTATTTAGGTTTCAGCATGGAAACTGTCGACATATGTTTGCGACAAACATATCCTATTGCAATGTGTTTTATTGCATGTGTTGGTTTACTAATAATCCAAGGAAAACAGTTCAAGTTATTATATGAGAATATTAAGAACGAAAAGTAAGTAAAAATAAATATTTACTACCAAGGGGATTTTTTCAGGAGCATTCAAGAAAAATACCATTTTTTTTTCTGTTTGTCAAAAGTGGGTCTAAAAATTTTAGTTCAAAAGTTTGGTTTTAAAGCACTATATAAAAAGGCATTGTTTGTTCCATGCGTCTAAACTTCTTGTTTTCTGCAATGAGTTCTTGACCATAGTATATGGTATATAGTATATAGTAGTATATAGTTTTATTTTTTTGCCTATCATTGGACTTTGTGACATTGTTTTCATTATCATCATCATCCTTTGTTTAACATCTGTTTTCCATGCTAGCCTCTTTGACAGTTTTGGCTGCATCAAAACATAGGGTTACAAAAAATTTTTGAATTGTTTGTTTTTAAGGTGAAAATCTTGTCTTTTTATATTGAAATATTTAATAATTTTATATTGCAATATTTTCCAGGGTATCACTCTTTCTCCCCTTTTCTCAAAAATAAAGCCTAAAAACATGTAAATTTGTAGTCAATCAATTTTCGTCTTGGAAATTATCCCACCAGAGAAAAAACCCAGTCTCGTCAGCGATACATCGAAAAGATATATGAGAACACCGATTATAAAGATTTAATAGAATTTTGAGGATTGAGCTTTTGTGACTAAGATTATTCTATACTAATGAAGCTACAAATAAATAGAGCTAAAATCAAACAGTGAATGAAAAAACAATATTAAAACATAGTTTTGTGTATCAGAAAAACAAAGTCAACAGAGGACGATATATTCATCCATGCCTGTCTTTTTTCTTTTTTTTTTCTTTCATATTATTTATTAGTTTTTTCCAAAAACTTTATCTTAGTTCATAATGGAAGAAAAGTGAAAATCTTGGAACTCTTGTTTTTTATTGATTATTTATGAAATATTTTGATTACTTAATTAAAACTTGGCATGGAGTTAGAGGACTAAAGATGGTATAAAGATGGCATAATCTTTAGTTGGTCTGGTTTTTTACTTTTTTATCTCAAATTTTACGTGAATATGTAATATGAAATTCTTTAACTATTTTTTTTTAGGTGTTAACTTAGATAAAAAAGTTTTGAGATCTCAGGCCTGATATTAAACAGCTTTTATATATGTCTAATAGACCTCATTAGCATCTGATCTTTCATGCCTATTTGCTGCTATCTCGTACTTGATTACACAGTATGCTCAAAAATATATAATTATCACATGCAGAAAAAAGATTTTTGCATCTATAGTTAATGGAAAATGTGTTGTAATTTTATTGTTATTAGTTATAATACATTTTTTCCAAACTCAGAGCTCAATGTACTAATTTATATTTATTTGAAAATTATCATGGGTATCAGGATGCTCCTACTTTTTTCGGTTACACCTTTTTTTTTTTTTTAGATATCTGATTGGAAAAGTTTTGGTTAACTATGTGAAACCGACAAACTCAGTTTCTAACGATGCAAATTTTCATGAATAATGATGAATTAGAGGTTGTTACTGTAAAGAATGTGCTGTTGGAGCGACTTTATTTGACAAGCATTGTTAAAAGTAATACATTGGAGTGAATTTAATTAATTGTCACGCATGTTTGTTGAAACCAGTTTTGTGAAACAGTTTTGAATGTTCTCAATGGATGGTGATTGATATCGGCAAATAAAGGGGAGTCACAATATCTTAAAAAAAAAAAGCGGTTTATTTTGTAAATAATATATTTAATTTTTATTAAAAGTTTTATATCATACAAATTATACATGAGCTATATTTCAGTTAATAATCGTTTGATGTTTGTTAAAATGGTATCTGCGAATATTTAACATTGTTATTGTGTAGTAAAGAGAGTTTCTCATAGTAATGAAGACATGTAGATCTATTAACTCATTCAATCCCACGTTTTAAAATACATTATGTTATGCCCACATTGCTTTTAAAAATTTCCTTATGAAAATATAAGAGATCATTTATTCTCCTAGTTTTATGTAGTGGTTTAAAATGTCGGATACATGGTTCTTCACCACTATCTATATTATTTTAAATGTTGGATAGATAGTTCTTCACCACCATTATTCAACAAATTTTTTGAAGATGTTCTTAACATAATACTGAGAAAAGTAGTTTTTTGGTTTTATGCTTATTTTACCTGGTTTTATCATCATTTTACCTGGTTTTATGCGTTTTTGGTTTAAAAATTACATTCTAAAATTTTTTCTTAAAAATCTTTTTCAATTTTTTTCAAATTTTGCATGTAGACGGAGGGTTACTGTTCAAAGGTTTTGAATCATTTTTTTACTTTTTTAAATAGCTGTGGACGGCTGTTGGTAAATTTGATTAGAAATCAGAACATAAAATAAATTACCATAGATTTAAAAATTTATAATTATAAGTGGCATTAATTATTAAAAAGAAATCCACTCACTGGATTTGTTTTATAATCGGCTCAGTTACAAAAACTAAAAATTTAAAGACAGTTTGATTTGAAAAACTTTGTTTTAAAAATGCAAAATTTTTGGCATATTTTTTTGGGCAATTTGCTCCTAAAATAAATTTGAAATTCAGTGGTTCAAAAGTGGTGGCATCATACAGCTTAGTTAATTTGGTGGCCTAATTTTTTTGTCCTATTCAATAAAAGTTTTTTTTTGCGTGGGACTATTATATTTAAACACGGTAATCAAAGCAGGAAGTGTGAAACTTAAATTGTATGTTATAACACGGTTTTCAAATATTTTTTAGATTATGAATAAACTTTGTATAAATTAAAATGTTTTTGCGTTGCAGAAAATCTTAAAGATATGTTATTTAGTATAATGTGTTTTGTTGTTTTGTGTCTTTGCTATTGTATTACGGATGACATTTTAAATGTTACTTAAAGGAGATGGGAATTACGCATAAATAAATAAATAAATGCAGCAATAAAAAGAAAAAAATTGGTAAATATTGATTTCTTAAATCAAAATATTTATATAATAATTTGTTTGAAATTTTAATTATTTTGATTTCTTGTCCTGCTGCAGAAATTTTCTATAGATCAAAAATAACATTTTCAATATTTATTGGTTGCTATGGTTAGTTCCAGGAGTTGTTTACAAACTACAGGCCTTGTTATAAGAATGTGGCAAGAAGTTGACCGAAAAGAATTGCAATATAGTGTTTGCATATTGCATTATATGGTAATATTTTTGCCAAATTTTAATCATAGTATGCATGTATATATAAATTTTTTAAATAAATAAAATAAATAAATGGAAGGAATTTTGAAATCTTTCTTACATTGTAAAACGCATACTTTTGAATAAGGTCAAAAGGTATTACGATGGTTTATTAATTAGGTTTTGGAAAAAGAAGATCTTTTTCCATTTTTTGTTTTTTCGAGGAATTAAAATTTCAAAATTTTAAAATTAATGGTAAAGTGGAACTGAACTGTCTGATAAATGTAGGTTTTATCAGTTTGGAAAAAATGGTGGCTGTGAATTTAAACCTACTTGAAACCCTTTAGCCCGATAAATATTCTAGGTATCCTTCCAACATTTAATGAACTTGTTTTTCTCGTTCATCTGTTATCATCATTTTAATTTAAAAATAACTAAGTGTGAATGCTGTCTCAATCAAGAATAATGTAAGTTGTTACTTGTATTTTACACACCCAGTATGAGTTAGCATGCTCAGTCAGATAAACATGTTTTATTAAATCAACTAAGTGTGATTTATTTACTGTAATGGATTTTTTGAGCCTTTGTGGTGTAATTCCTATCAGTTCAGTGTTTGTGACAGTCTGTTCATGAGTCTATCCGTCCGTTTGTTTGTCTGGCTGCCCGTGATCTGCTTATTTCTTTTATCTGTTTTTATTTTTAAGGTTAAGGATTAGGTTTTATAGATTTAAAGAGGCAGAAATCATAATTTTCTGGTTATTTTGAGATCCATTCGTTTGTTTATTTTTGATTTTTTTGCTTGAAGTTCATTGTTAATGAGACAAAAGGCCTAACAAAGCCAAACTTTTTAAAAATTTTTTCAGTTTGATTTTGATGTTAAATGACGTAAAAATAGACAGAAAATTTTTTCTGATTTTTTGCATGAATTTAGATTTAAAGGATAAAAACATTTTCCTGAATTACATATTTTTGTGGGTACAACTGGGTAAACCAGGCAAAAGCAGTGATTTAAAATTTTTCCTTGAGATTCATTCATTCCTTTTTTCAAATATTTTTCATCAAGTTAAGGGTTAAGGAGGCAAATTTTGTGACTAAAACAGGTTTTTGAAAAAAAATTGTTCTCTTTTTTAAGTAGCTTGGGGTCCAAACTTGCACTGCTTCTTTTTGTTGTTTTCAAATGATCCAATTAAAGAAAAATGATTTTATAAATTCAAACATAAGATTTAAAATTTAAAGCAATGATTTAATATTTACAAGAATTAATAATATATAATTTTTGTTCTTATTGAAGATAATGGTTATGTATTTTTTTGCCAATTTTGAAATTATATAGTCTTGGCAGATTTTAAATTTTTAGCAAAATAGTTGGAGAAATTTTAAAATTTGTTAATTATAAAACTAACTAATAAAACAGAACAATAAAAAAAAAAAAGAAAAAAATATGAAAACAATTAAAAATTTTATAGCAGACATTTTTATAATTAGAGAAAAATAGTGCTGCACAAACTCCACACCAATGGTTTTACCTGGTAAGTTAATAGTGGTTCTTTGATAGTTACACGAAAAAAAGATTTCGTGTAACAATGTTTCTTTAAAGAACTTTTTTTCAGTCCTTAGTAACACAATGAAATTTGTAAAACTTTTGCTTGGTACTACTACAGCAGCTGGTGTTGCTTTGACTAGCTCTTTTTTGACAACCAATGAGACTGTTTGGAAAAATGTATCTTTACCTTTAATCCGTCTGTTAGATGCAGAGGATGCACATGTGTTGTCTGTCAAAGCTGCAAAATGGAATCTTATTCCACGTTTTAAAACTGATGAAAATGATAAGAATATACTAGTAAGTAGACTGCCTGAATAATCAGTATTTTACATTTAGAAAATAATCTATACCAGCTTTTTTCTTCTTTTTTTTTTTTTTTTACTATTTTTCAGCTAATATAGTTCAATAAAAAATATATTATACCTTTCTCGGGTTCCTTTTCAATGTGACTTGCTAACGTAAAGTTAACATAAACTTCTTTAACTGGACGAAAGTTATTTATGTAACTGGATTTTTGCTCATTTTTTTTGCGTTGGTGGATTTAAACTGGAAAATTTAAAATCTGAGTAAGGTATCTTGAAAGAAATCTGGTCTGTAAATCTGCTAGTTCTAAAACATGTTAATGGCTGAAATTTAATAAAAAATTTCATGTGAATTTTTGTAAGGCTAATCAGTTTTTGCCAGCTAAACATTTTGCTATGATCTTTAACTTCAGTCAACTAAAGTTTGGGGCCTGCACTTTGATACACCAGTTGGTTTGGCTGCAGGATTCGACAAGCATGCAGAATGTATGGAGGGAATGTTGAATATGGGTTTTGGTTTTGTTGAAGTTGGCTCTGTTACTCCCAAACCGCAAATTGGGAATCCTAAGCCAAGAGTGTTCCGTTTAATTGAAGATGAAGCTGTTATAAACAGGTATTTTAATTCTAGCTAAATTTGTTTGTAATCAAGTTAATTATGTTTAATTAATGATAATTATGTTTAATTAATGATAATTATGTTTGATTAATGATAATTATGTTTAAATAATGATAAACTGCCATAAACTTTTTTTTGTTAAACCTAAAATGATGATCTAAAAAATAAAATTCTGTTAAATTTGAGTTAAACTGTTATAAAAAGGTATCTTAAATTTATAACTAAAAATGCTTAAAACATTTCTTGACAATCTAAGTAACATCAATCCAATGATAGTAAATTTTCTAAAGATAATTATAGTTTTTTGTTTTGGCAACGCTAAGTTTAAAAATCACTAGTGTAAATACTAAAGTTATTAATAATTCTATTACTTCTATTAAAACTAAGCCGATTGGATGACGCTCTCTATTTTAAATTGCTTCCCACTGTTTTGAGTTTAGTTTTATGTTATTATTATTGGACCTTCGTATAAATTTAGTTGGTGAGTGTTTGTAAATTTTTTTTTTTAAAACCACTCATTGGATCATTCTGATTTTTCCCATGTAACTACAGGGTTCTAAACAAAAAAAAGTGAAAAAATAGATTTTTTGGAAAGAATTTTGGCTCTTTCTAGCCATGCTAAATTTTCTCAAAAGTAAATTTTTCATGTACTTTTTTTTCTTTTTTTTCAAATTTTGCATGAAATCATTTGATTTGTATTCCTGAAAAATATTGTTTTTCAGTACTGTACCCAAATATCCCCAAGTTTTGTCACTTTGGACCCAAAAATAATTTCTTTGCATTTTCTTGATATTGATATAATTATTTTTTTTTTTTTTGAAATTTTATGCAGTTTAGTGTGTGTATAAAAAGCAGATTTTTTTCTTGTTTTTATAGCAAAATATTTGGTAAAATTATTAAATATGTGCCAAAAAAAAAAGCAAAATTTTCTCGATAAGCTGATATTATTTTTAGCATTTTTAGTATATATAAAAAAAAAAAATCCCGTTTAATTAACTAATATAAACTGGGATTTTTGTTAGTTAAACCTTTAGTTAAATTTAACCTTTAGTTTTATATATAAAAAGAATAATTCTGTGTAATTAAATGTATACTATAATAAAATGTATTTTAATTTTAATTCAATTATCAAGGAAATAAGGGCAGATGGTTTCCCCTGACGCAATCTTTATTGGGCCTATAAATTTATTTTGTGTTTTCGCCTGCATTTTATGCATGTCTGTCTATATAAAACAATTGTTTATTTTTGACAGTTTTTTTATTAATTTTTACAAAATTAACATGATTTCAACTTTTAATCTTTAATCTTTAATTTTAATCTCTTCAGACTTTTGAAAACTTTACTTTTCTTTGGGCCCAAAATTTGGTTCATAAAGTTGCATGATTTTCTTGTTTTTTTTTTTATTATTTTTTCCAGTTTAATGCCAATAGTTTCTGATCACAATGATTGGATTCCATCACAATTTATATTTGGTCATTTGGTCCGAATTCGTGCTTCCAAGCATTACGATCCTTAGTTAAAGTAGGGTCAAAATAAAGCTCACTTTCAAAATAAAATCATAAATTGTTTTATCTACGCAAATTTCTTCAAATGAGAAAAATGTACCATGACAATATCTAAGATGTAAGTGGCTTGATACTGGGTAGGGAAAACTGTGCCTTGAGATCTTTTTTCTAATCGCTGGTCTATTTTGTTTTTTAATTTTCAGAGATTTGTGCAAATAAAACAAGAAATTTACTTTACTCTATTGGGGAACTGCCTTTATCCATTTTGAAATATTTTTTCCAAGCTACTAGGCTATTTTGGTTGTGATTTCCAAATACTTAGGTAAGTAAATGAGAAGTTCAAGTTACCATACTAAATTTTAAAAACTTTGTTTCAAGATGTAACATTTTGTTCATTTCCACTTGCTATTTTCACCATGATTTTTGCACATAAAAACACTTAGCTTGTAATGCCATGGGATATGACTTCTGTGATATTGGGATTTTTCACAGCTTGGCTATTTTAAAATAATGGTTGGCAAAATCAACAATATAGCTCAGAGAAGGGCATGGGTTGGATTGTGTGGTCGTAAAGAGTTATAGTTGGGAAGCAATTATCGTTGACGTTTGATGGTTAATAAGTTGGACTACATCAAACCACAATACATATAGAGATAAAATTTTGAAGAACATATAACTAAAAATGGTAGAACAAAGCTTTAAAAACCTTTTTGTACACAAACTAGTAAATTAAAGTTATAATTGTTTTATTTTTTAATTATATAGCATCCAAAGCATTTTTTTTACTAGAAACTTATACAATTTCTATGTAACCTTTCCTCAATGCTTATAACCTTTATAGTTAAACAAGCAAAAAAAATAGGAACTTTCCTTGTACCAGCCATGTATGTTGCTACTATGAACCATATTTGAATTGGTATGCAGCTAGCAGTACCATCTTTCGCAAAACTAAACAATTTTTAGCTCATAAACCCCTGAGATTATCACAATTTTATTTTGTTAGTGTGTATGAGTTGATAACAAAACTGCTAATTCATATTTATTGATGTTGAAAAAATACACATTCATACACATTGGCCAACAAAGTGATCTAATCAAAACACATATGGTATGCGCACGCTAAGAAAGTGTACACGTGAATATATTGTTTTTCTGTTTATTTTCTTCAATCTCTCAAATTTTTCTTTTAAAATAGCATACTCAGGTATTTCTTATTTGCCGCCTTTTAATGATATGACATTGAGTGGTCCATCAATAATATTGTAGGCTGGAAATATACCCAAATCACATCTAGATTATCAGGAACCAACTCAAAGATGTTTTCAGTTCCCACATGGGGCTTTAAACAGTAAAGTGTTTAAAGACTAAAGGGCTGATGGTTGGTTCTTATGTGTCAACAAGAAATCTTTTCACTGTTTTTTTTTTCCAATATAAAGATAATTTTTCTTCTCCCCTTCATAAATACATGCATACCATTATATTTATAACCACATATTTACTTAATAACTTAATTATTTCTTTTTCATCCTTTTTCCCGCTGGCCTTATTTTTCCCACCAACAATGGATTTTAAAATATTTCATTCACTATAAAAACTTTCCCTTCACAAGCTTGTTTTATGTTGTTCCTCATATAGTCAGTTAGTAACTCAAACAGGTATTTTGAAAAGCCAGGTAAAAATCAAATTAATTTTGTGCATAACTTTAATAAATTTAAATGTTTCGAATTATTTAAATTAAAAAGAACAATTTTTCCACTGTCTTATTTTTTTACATCTTTGAAAACAAAAACAACCTTTTGCTGGAAACTTTTCAAAGTTCATTTCTTTAGCAAAGTGTTGTGTCTTTTCTTAGACCAGGACACACTGACAGGATCATTTTCCGATTTTAGCCTTGTAAACCATTTGAGAATAGCTTTATTGACTTGATCACAGGTATCAAATTTCAGCCGTTTGTTTGTAACACTCCCTTTTTGAAAAGCCTTGAAGACTTTATCACAAGAGTATTCAATTGAACAGTTCATCGAATTTGTTTTTGCAAACAGTAAAAAAATTCAAAAATAAAATAGAATAACAAAGAAGGTAGTTTTTGCTTTAACAATTCAAATTACGGAGAAAAGCTTGCCAAATTTGTTCGAATTATGGAAGAATTACAAAGATTCGAATTAGGGAAAGTAAATTACAAGTTACTTCAGAATCTTTTTAGGGTGACTAAGTTTTTTCGAATTATAGAAATATTCAAATTATGGGATTCAAATGTGAGTGAACTGTATATCAATATTGTTCTATTTTTTAACATGTAATTATAAACAAACAAATTATACAGAAGAGAAATATTTAAGATCAGGTCTGTAATGAAAATAATGTATGATAAATACAAAAAAATAATCAGCAACAGCTAACCCATCCATATTTCTTTACTTTTATGAATTGTTAGAAAAAATCACCAAAAAAACCTGAAAGAATCCCAGATATGGAACTGTAGCAGAAGTTGTTTTCTTACAGATCCAGCGAAGTGCAAAGTTGTCAGCACACGTGAGGAAATTGCATATAAAAATGCCTGGGGTTAACAACATGCAACGCAGAGGGTAAGGCTATTCATTTTTTCTGGGAAAAATTTTCGAAGCACTTGATGTGGTCAATGCTCTCTTCCAAAGACCTGATATGGTATTTCACCTAATAATGAGTTCATACAGGCGTTTTTTACAAATGGTTTAGAAAATTTTCCAAATATTTAACAGAAAGATAACTGCTGCTTGTTTACAATGGCCATCTATCACATATTTGTGAAGTGAATTCAAAAGGCATCAACCGAAAGCATTGGCATAACAAAGCTGCCACTACACGTCAGTTTAAAATTAGAATCACTAGATGTTTCTGGATTTGGACCACTAAAAAATCAATGGGAAAAGTGCTAAATGAATGAGTTAACACTTTGGGGTCAAAAAAGCCAATTTCAAAATCTGTTTTCATTGATTTATTGACTGAAGTATGGCATAAAAGGATTTCACCTGCTAACGTAATATCAATGCTTCGACTACAGGGATTTGGATAAAAATAAATAAAAATCCTATCTTCATGCAAATTACAAATGAAATCCTAGTATTTTTATAAGATAGTAGTAGAAGTAAGCTCGAAATTTTGGCAGTAGGAATTATATAAAAATTAATATATTATGCGGGCCGTAGAGGAAAACTGAAAGCAGATTTTGAAAACATTCTATAGAGTGAATAGATGAATTTACCGCATCTCCTATAACTTTCCCAAAAGCTGGTTTTCTTGCCGTGAAAAATAAACATATTGTACTCTACAGTCGGCAGCACAATAATATCAACTATAATCATAATGTAATCATTTAATGATTTATAATATTCTTCTACACTGTGTCAACATACTTCTGAGAAATGAGCAGTAATTTTCAACAAAGTGTAGGCGATGGAAAGATAAACAATAGAAAACAATAGAATTTAAAATAAACCTGCGGACAAGAGCATATACATCTGTGAAATGAACTGTAATTTTAAACTTTTAAACTTGTGCAATTTTATTTGTTACCATATTTTTTGTTTTTATTAATCTGCAATCAATTTTTATTTTTATTACTATAAATATTGTTCAGCGAAGGCACACGTAAATCAATATAAGTGTAATATACATACTATAGATTTACACACACATGTATAT
>JAUZNK010035016.1:0-18155 GCA_035046665.1 Euphysa ruthae
ATATCTGATAAGGCTAAAAATTACATATATTTGAAGTTTAATAAAATTATAACGAATATTTTTACAGAAAAAAAAAAAAATTCTTTATATAGAATTATGATGTTAAAGACTTTCACTTTTCACACTGATTCATGGAAATCAAAAATTATAAATTTTCTAACTACATTTAAGCAAAAGCATTAATATATCATACATTGCTTTTTTACCTTTTATTCCATAGCAGTTTGGAACTAAAATATGGTCATGATCATGTAATTCAGTCAGATCATTACGCGCCAAATTACTACTTTTTTTTTAATTGATTCTTTTGGTATTTATTGAAGTATATATCATCTTAAAAAAATTAATTTAGTGTATGAAAGAAGTAAGTATGTAGCTCCTACTCTGTTTTACAGTTTTTATAATACACCAAAGTTTTTAAAATTAACATTTGCAGCTTAAAAACTTTAAATTTGATCGTTAACAGTAATTATATGTTTTTTTAATTCCAAATTTTTTCTCACCTTTTTAATAAACAATCTAATAAATTTAGGTAAGTAAAAAATCATGCCATGAGATAAGATATTTATTTATGCGGCGTTTCGGGAGACAACCTGTTCCCGTCTCCGTGACGGAGCAACTCATTACATAATTTTTTGCTTTAGTATATAACTGAGATGACAAGTTGAAACATACTCAAAAACAAAAAAACATTAAAGTCGAGGTGTTGTTTTAGCTATTAACTCTTACTCATTATAATGTGAAAATCTCAATTACAACAATCGTTAATTACGACCCAATATAAAGTAGCATTAATAATACACGTTAAATTCGTTTAATATTCTAGATCATAATTAGATAAAGATGGTTTTAAATTGCGAATTCACTGGTTATTGGATCGGAAGCAGCTGGAATCACCGAAAATTTTTCTACTTGCAAGAAATTTGGGTTAGTCTACAAAATCTTAGCAGTTTTTCTTGAAGTCATGTTTCAAATAATAACGTTAACCAACAATAACCTCGATCTACAGAAGTATAAAGAAAACGCAACAATTTTGTTTGATGTTGGGAATGAAACATTAAATGCAACAGTAAATGTCATAAAGTTTCAAAACTCTTTAAACTCATACACGTTTTTTGCATCAATTGAAATGAAAGTATCTATTTGTTTTATCAGTATTTTAAAAGATCGCTCAATAATAAAGATCATATACCGTTTCTATGGTTACCAGTATCTATCTTACTGGAAGTGACAGCAAAGGTGTCTGAGGCGTCTGTATTAATGTTTAGAGGTATTATTGATTGGCATGAACAAAAGTTTGATTTACTGCTACAAGTAACATTCATTTTGCAACTTCCTTTTGCAACTATCATTGATATCTGGATTATTAACATGAAAACATGTGAAGGACTTGCTCTAGGGTTTTTTTTTTCCATTTTCTCCTTGCTGCTTGGTGCTTTTATCTATGCACCAGTTTCATGGGCGATGGTAGGATGGGTTGGTTTCAATAAGATTAAACTTGAAGGCTTTGGCTGTGTCGTGGTCACAGGAGACACCAGGAACATTATGCTAATTTTGGTATTTTTTGGCCAAATTGGGCAAGGAATGTGGACTTTTCTTCTCTTAATGGCAATTGTTTATTGCATTATGAATTCTAAAGAATAATTGTATTTCACTTGGATGTGTTGACGAAAAAGTTAATAACATTTACTTCAGACTATTTTATATAGCATTAGCTCTTTAATGCAAATGAAAATGAACTTTCGATAACTAATCTTTAGCTTTATAGTTTTGTTTGCTTTTATATATTATTTCTTATATTATATATCATTTTATATATTACAAAAATTTCATCAAAATAACGACAACATTTTCAGAGATATATTTTTGATTTCCAATATCGTGAGTATAAATTTAAATGATATAGCAAAAATATTGACTAGCAGGTGCGTAAATTCATCATCCACTATTTCCACATGTTTCCTTTGTTCGCTAATTCTCCTTGTATAACTCAGTTTCTTTATTCGTATCATAGTGCTAAACGCACGCTCACCTCTAGTATTAATTGCTGGCAATATAAGTCAGTACTGGCCTAATTTAAAAATACTTGACTCAAAAGTAAAAGCTGGCCATATCTAAGTTGATGAATAACGTCTATTAGGTTCAAATTCGAAGAATAATCCTTAAATAAATTTGCAAATTTTCTATTCCGACTTTTTATCGAGGAAGGTCAAAATAACTCTCATAATTTCTCTTATTAATATCATTTCTTCACCAACATCCTTGATCATAGCTCCATTCAAAAATACTTTCTCTAGGTTTACATAAGTCTGATAGTGAGGTTGATCAAACCGACCTTTTATGGTTAACACCATTGTATCAATGGTATCAAAGTATTGCGGACAGTAAAACGTTTCGTCAGTGGTTATGTGGTGCTGATGACCCATAACCAAAATATTCTTCCTGGTGACACGGTAATTTTTCGGTGATTTACGCCATGTTCTTACTCGTCACTTCCCATACTATTTTCTATTTCTGTATCTTGTCAAACTAACTTTGTGCAAGTTGACCGCTATGTATTTTTTGCAATGTCTTAACTACCAAATAGGGTATTTTTTTACGCAGCAGTAACACATATTTCGGGCTTCAAAGGATAAAATGTGGTTATCTGAACCGTCTAAGACTAGCATTAGAAGGCGTATCCCGTACAGGAGTTAAATGCTTTCATTTTTTTTTTAATTCCTCCTGCTCTTGTTCTTATATCAGGGTTATATGCATTTTGTAGTTCGCTACACCAACAGATCATCTCAATATTGGGCCTGTAGATTTTCAAGATGGAATGAAGCTTTTTCTTAACGGTCTATCGGGTTGAGCAGGACATGAGTTTGTGAAATAATCCTCTTTGCCAGAATTTGCATCATGAACGAAGAAATTAAAGTTTTAAATTTTCAGTCTTTCTTGTTTGTTTTTGAGTGCGTGCCAGTTGTCATTTTTATGAATATATCATTCTCTTTGTGAAGTTATAAGCATTTTTTAGAACCTCTTTTAGTATAGGGACACCCTTGACTCCAATTGCAAAATTCTACGCATGGCAATAGCAACGAGTAAGAAGTACAGTTTGGGTTCTCCATTTAGGTCTAGTTGCAACCCAATTCCATTTTGCCGTCATGGTATAAAAGCCATAATAACATTGGTCTTTGGCGCCTTCCATAAAATGACGTATTCTAAAAGCTATATCTTTTACAGCAGCAACAATGTTTGCAACGTTAATTTTTTCAAGAGGCAACAAACCAATGAAATCTTCCTCCACAATTATATCTTTCGACATCTGTCTGATAAATAAAACTCTGCTCTGTTGCTTACGTTAGTAGCTTTGTCTACAGTAAATATGCAGCAGCAACTGGAACGAATACCAGCAGCAAACTTACGAAGGAATTTGAAAGTGTTTAAGTGTAAGAATTTTGTTCTTATGGTGTCATGTGACGGTCGTAAGTTTGTTTGATTCATTTTTGTAACGCAGTGTATCTTTTGTTCGTAATAAAGCAAGTGGGTAAAAGTTGGTAGTAAAAGTTTTTTAATCGCCATCCCCATAGAGCGCAAGCTACTGTTGCTAAAGATAAACAGCATTTACTGATACTTTCACCAGAAAACGCCAAGGTTAAGCATTAGCAATTCGATGTCTTAATTTGTCTTTTTTCGTGTATAAAAAAACTTGTGTTTGGCCTTTCCTTCTTTTCATAATCATCTTTTATTATTTTACAGCCGTTAAACAGAAAGTTCTGAAGCTTAAAGTAAATGCGGCTACCCAATCAAAAACACTGCTTTAAACAAAAAATATTTGAAAAAAGATGTTAAATGAATTTATTTACTTTTACTTTGTATCAAAAAAAAGTCCTCGTGTACATTGAAATTAAAAAAATATTGTTTGCAATGTCGAAAAATGTGTCTGACCGAACGTTAATAAAACCACTAGCCCCAGCCACAATCACCACCCCTCCCGCCTGCAAATTACGGCTCTGACATGTGCGTTTCTGTTAAATTCTTATTTACATTTGAAAGTCACAATTATTTTATTTTATTAAATATGATAATTTATGATAACTATTATAATAATTTGTGGTAAATTTTAAGAAATCAAAAGCAATACTAATTGAGCCTAATAATCAATTGCCGTAATAAAATGGAGTTATAGCAAGAGATTGATTCTTAAACACTATTTTTATCGCATGAAACTTGACTTTTATGTGATTTGAAACCTAATTTAAAATCTGACTTTTATGAAAAAATTAAAATCTGATATATATGACGAAATTGCGTGGCGTAATTTTGACTAATATGATAACACTTTTCATCATAGTGCTGATTAATATAACTCAACTTTGCTACACCAGACAATTTCCCCGAATCAATATTCCCAGACTATTTTTCGTTTAAAAATTTCCCTCAGTCATATTTACTCATTGAACTTTATATTGATACTATCTACAATCCTGGACAAAAAACCTTTGCCAAAACGTAATTTTCATAGACAAATACATCACCTATAGACAACTACATCACCCCCTACAATCAATGTTAATTAATGTTATATAGCTCAGTTCGAGTCCAGAACCTTGCTAGGACAACATTGATTGTGGGGGAAGGGATAATGTACAGCATCTATAGAAATTTTTAGTTTAGCAAAGTTTTTTGTCCAGGAGTGCAGATACTTTTTTATTTATATCTAAATGTCCTGAAGTATTTTTTAAAATTTGTTTCTACTTGCATTCATAGATTTATCTATGGATAAGTTTTTCTTAATCTAATCAACATGTATGTGTTAACTTTGTTAATGATAAATGTACAAAACCTTTGTATTTCAGTCTATGCAATGCTAATTTAAACTCATCAAGGCATGAATTAAGTCACCTTTATTATGATTTAACTATTGAAAAAAAACACCACATGGAAGCACAAAATCTTGTTTTATGAATTCCAATCTTAACTGTTACTTTGAAATGGTTAACCTTAAGTTAAAATTTACGAATATTTTTTAGTGTTGTACTTTGTTTATTATTGTAAACAATTGATTTTACCATCTCCTTTTTATTGTGTATTTAGGAACGTTGATACTACACCGAATTACTCTCTGAATTTTTTGAAGTGCTCTAATTAAATGTGTACGTTACAAACACATCTAAATACCTTTTTATACGAAATTCGTAAAAATGATAGTAAACCAAAACATAAATATAAAAAACATAAAATTAACAAATCATTTTATCGTCATTTCACTATTGCTGATTTTATTTTTTGTGTTTTGGGTATTCCTGTTTTTATTCTCACCGTATTTTTGTTTGCATTTATTAAAATTTACTTAAAATATATCAGTGCTTTTAAATTTGTATTTTATTAACCTTATGTTTATATTTTTTAACGTAGGACATTTTATTTTTAGTTTAGGTCTAGTAAATAGTCAATGTGGTCTGTTAAGTGATCAAATTTACGCCTCTGCAACTTCTGTCGCTCACATAATTTATACACATTTCTACAAAAAAACCTTTAAAACAATTGGTGAATTAAATTAAATTTTCTACTTTTTCTGAAATTTCTTACTTTAACATTATCTGGTAATGTGAAGTATAATGTTGGAATTATGCAATATAATATTGAAAACCTTATGCACGAACATTAGGAATTGTGGCTCTTATTTAGGCAAAAAGGGTTACACTTCATTTGTGTATATCAACAAGATACTATGACAATATATATTTAAGATGGATTGCGATAATTTCAAAACCATCAATTATAACATATTTAATGATATTATTCTTCCCGCAACAAACCTTTTACAGTGGGCATAGTTTCCAAGCAACCTGATATCTGCAACTTATTTGAGTCTTTAACGCACACTTTGCACCAAATTTATAAGGACGCAAAAGTCACATTTATTTAAGTAGGCATAAATATTAATCATTGGGATATTAATAACAATTACTTTATCGACAACAGAGCTCTCACTCAAAATGCGCTTTAAAAATAGGTATAGTATTTTGAGTCAAAATTTGAAACTCTTTATCGTCGTCAGAAACACGCAGCTCGTTTAATTAATTTTCAAAACCGTTTCGCTCATTCCAAACCCTTTTTTGATGCAATGAAAATATTAAATGTTTCTGAATTAAATATTTCTCAAAATCTTACCTTCATGTTCAAATGTAAACACAATATTTTACCAAAGATTTTTAAAAACCAACAAATAAATATAATCTCAGACGCGACTTCTTAGTAGAACCATAAGTCAAAACAAAGTTTGAAGGATTTTATGTATCATCCCGTGGCCCTCATTTGTGGAACAAAATTTTTTTATGAGCCCAAAACTATCTGAAATTGAAAATCTCTCTCTTTTTTTAAAAAATTTAAGAATGTATATATCTTCTTCTTGTAATGTAAAAATATTCTTTTAAAACTGTTCGTTGTGTATCATAGGAATATTACAGTAAAAAACTGCTCACAATTTCAAACACAGTCATAGGCTAAAAACGGGTTCTCTATGATAAGAATAACAACGGTTTTCAACAAGTTTCCCGTGTTTTGATTGAAATTTACATTATGTATGAACAATTTTAAAGGACATCTTACATGTTGGTCAGTTTATTCATTATTTCTAATTTAGGTACCACTCTTTAATAAACGTTTTATTTTATGTGTATTGTAAAATTTTTTTTGATGCAGAAAATATATCAATCACTACTACTAGTTTTATAGGTTTTTTAGTTCTACATTTGTTCTCATACAAATAATTATGGGTCCTATAAGAGTGCCACCAAACACCTCGTCTTATAAGATCACATTCTCCCCTTTAATCCTTTATTAAGATCACACAGCAGGGATCACTTGAAATTTCTCTTTTTGGTAATCAGCCAATTTCCTATATCCGCAAAATCACGAGGTTTAGCCCAGGTACTAAAAATCCAGAAGCATGCGCAACTATAGTAAGGACCTACTAAAATAATTATTAAGTCAAGGAAATTTTCCAAATCATGAAAATTTTGAGAACCTTAACTTGACCTTTGTAGATTTCTCACAAAAATTTAAGCAAACTATTGATGATAGATGAAAACTCTTACTATAAAAAAAAAACATTTGACAAAGTAAGCCCAGAAAAATAGCTATAAGAAATAAATTGTATGAACCAAATTAAAAATACAAAAACAGATGCAGACAACGTAATATTAAGCAGAGCTAACAATGGTGCTTCTGGAACTGTTAACAGAAAAAAAAGAGAATTAATTTTTTACAAATAAGCTTAATGTAAGTGCTGGCAGACCTAAAAATCATTGGAAAACTTTAAAAGATAAAGAAGTGAAAAAATCAAAAAACCCAACTTTACAATCCAATTTTGTTTAAAACAAGATAACAAATCTGTTTTCGATAATCTTCAAACTGCTTATGGTTTTTTAGATCTATTAACAACCAATTCTTTAAATCTCCTTCCAAGGGCATAAAATAATAATCGTCAAGCAACCTTAAAATTTTATGGCTAGATTCCTCTACGCAAAATTGTGATCGCTTAAATATTTTAAATTAGCGGATTTGATAAGTTTGTTTTTTTTTTGACAAACAAGATTTTGGACAAATAGAATAGATTTTGAATTTTAAACCTTCCAACCCTGCTCATATCATATTGAAGTGGTAACTATAAATGCAACATAGACCTTATCAAACCTTTAGAAAACTTATCGAACATGTTAATGATAGCTAATTGAGCGTTCGATTGGTTTTGCTTAAATCAAATATTAACCAAAAGATTAGTTTTTATTTTAATTTGATTTTCTTAACTAAAAATTTTGATTTAGTTTGTATAACGCCATCATCATCATCATCTTTATCATTATTATCATTACGGAGAGATGAAAATCCTTTTCAAATATTCACCAGAAAGGGAAAATATTTTACCACAGAGAATAGCCAACATGAGGATAATGGAACCGAATTTTATAAAATAGATAGCTTTTCGAAATTATCTACTGCACGATGGACAGTTGGTGCTGCTTGTTTCCATAAAATTATTTAGAATTTTGCTGCCTTACATCAATTATGGCAGACTTGAGGTAAAGTCAAGAAGCACTGGATTTCTTTTACAAATGGAACCGCTCGAATTCTTTTTTTGAGTTCAGATAGGTCATAATTTGATTGCTTTTAGTGAAAACTTCATGCCGGTTTGACAAAAAAAAAAAAAAAAAAAAAATGAAAGCATAGCTTCAACCAGATTTATCAAACTGTATTGACAAAATCTACAAAGCATGATTTAATACTTTTTTATTTCCCTACAAAAACATTTGTGATTGGCCTTCCTTTCTTTTTCTTATTCATCTCTTATTAGTTTATAGCCGTTAAACACAACGTTCTGAAACTTTATATAAATGCTTGCAACCAATCTAAAATGCTGCTTTAATCAAAAAATGTGTGGCAAAAGATGAGCAATCAAATTAATTGGTTTTTCTTTGAATCGGAATAAAGTCCTCGGGTTTATTGAAATTGATAAAATATGATTTATAATTTCGAAAAAAGTGTCTGACCTTAATAAAAATGCCATTAATAAAACCATTACCCTTACCACCTTTTCTCCTCAAAGCTTATGGCGATAACTAGTGTTTATCTGTATTTTAAAATCCCAGTAATTATATTTTTAATTAAATGTCATGTTATTTGTTTATTTTATAATAAATTATGATAAATTTTAAAAAATCACGCTGATGTTACATGAGATTACATGATGTTTTGTACACTTCAAATTGTGTCAAACGACTTGTTTTCATAAAATCTGTAACAGTAAAATGTGTAAAATTAACATAACGCATTTCATAAAATCTGTTTCCCACATGGAAAAATATTATTTTTCTGAAAACAGATCAAAGATGACATGATGTTCTATACACTTAAGATTATGTCAAACTACATTATAGTTAGATAAATTCTGTAAATTTATCCTGGAGATGTTTTCATGAAATCTGTAAAAGGAACGTGCCGTTTTTATAAAATCGTTCGTGATCATAGCTTTTCAATATACAAAATGAAATGTGAGGTGTTCTGGTGATGAAAGTCATATAAAAACCATTTTCATAATTTAAATATGTATTTACACTACAGTGTTTTTAATTTCTATTCGGCTTATTTTTTATAATTAACAAAAACCTTTTTCATGCAAATTTACGCTGGCGCATTAGGAAATCATATACAATCATAAACTTTATAGCCTGTTTTTACTGACGACATAAATTTTTTTTTGTTGCGTAAATGTATAATCCCGGTGGAAAACAAATAAAAGATTTATATTCACAACCACAAATTAGATTAGACCCAAAGCTGCTGCAACAATTTCTCTCTGGTTTGACCACGACCCTAGACTTGTATCTCATATAAAAGTTAAACTACTTATGTGTTGGCAAATTGTGACAGACAAGCTTTATTTGATGAGAGTATGTTAGCGTTATCATAATCATTAGATATACTTGTAAAGGAAATAGCTCAACAGAAGACTTGATCTAAGTATATAAATATTTGTTAGACATATTAGATGCAAAAAAACATACACCCAAATCAGTTTCCCAGAAACTGATATTTGCATGATTGACGTATCAGTTTCTTGTGCAGACTACAGAAATGTTGGAAAACGATTAAACCATTCAACTAAACGTGCAACACATGTTGGTTTTAGCGAGTTTTCTATGTTTGATACTTCTGGAAAAGAAGTCCTGTTGACGAGAAAAATTCCATTATACAAGCTCTTAAGCTGTGAGCTACGAAAAAAAGAGCCTAACGTTTTACTTTAGGTTTGAAAAAAGAAATATATTTGTTATGCTAGTGATAAGTGTGTTGTCGATCATACTCCATTGTTTACTGGTGTACAAATGATTCCTGTATATCCGATAACTGAAATTTATTGTCGGCATCAGCTTATAATATATTCTTATAATATATTCTCCCGGTACTTGGGAAAATGTAGAAGACTTTAAAGGCTCGTATGAGTCATATGCTGATGCATTTGCAGATTTTCTTGATTCTTTTCGAAAAAAAGAACAATAATCATTTACCCAGCACACATCTTGGTCAATCAGTACCACAGTCCAGTAAATCATGTAAGTTTGACACTCTACAACTTTGTCAGAAATATCTTAGTTAAATTTTGCTGCTGCAATGCTGCGAGACATGGCATCAATTAACAAAGAAGGTTTTGATAACATTAATGAATTAATGTTATCAAAACAACTCTCACCTATATTGTTGGTAATCTATTTTGTAGAAATAATTAAGTTTTAAACTTGGTTCCAATTCGTGCTGCATTTGTGCTTTTACCTGATGGTCACGCTGTGCATTCAGTTACTTCAATACCAATAGATTCGGAAACGGAAATTACGAGAGAAGTCAGGAGCTATTGACAAATTAAATGTAATGTGTTTCAGCTTGGATGAGCGTGGTGTGTTTCAGAAAGAATGATGGCTTGAAGTTCCCAACGTTTTCGTGAATCAACTAGTAGCCAATCATGTTTTTTTGGAAATCTACCGATAGTTAACTTTTTTGGTGATCACAGACAACTAGGATCAGTTGGTGCCAAAGACTTGCCTGTTCAACCATAAAATATAGAGAAATTTCCTGGCGTTATTTAAAGACCTTTTGACCAATTTATACCATTAAAACGGATAATGACGAAAACACCTAATCAACGAAAAATATTATATCGGATGTTACGTAATAGAAGTGGTTCCATTACACAACATAATTACCTACAAGCTAACAATAGCTATGAGAAAGAAACACCCTAGAGTGAGCTCCATAATTTAAAGCACTAGAAACTATTGACAATGATGGAAAATTGGGAAGAATTAATGAAAAAATGGTTTTAAATTATCGAGATCCGGTGTTCCAGTGGCCATAGTTTTATCCAAAGTTTCCGATCCTCATCACAAAAATATTGGCAAGCGTGGCGACAATAAACGTTCCAAACATTACTTGCTGTTGGTGCAAATGTGATTTTACAAAAAAATTAACCTGGATTAACTGGAATCGGATTAAATAACGGTACTTTGGGTGTTTTGGGTGTTATAATTAGTATACTTTATGAACCCGGCGTTTTTCCATCCTCATTTCCTACAACTATTGTTGCCGACTTTTATGGATACAATGGACCTCCGTGGATAAATCCCCATCCTACATGGGTTCCGATTTCCATAAACACAGGCAGGTGTGAGAGAAGGTATCGGAAAAGGTTAACTCATTGTCGTGTGAAACTGGCAAGTTCATGGAGCAACTCAGGCTCGGTACAAAATATTATGCATTTGCTCGTGTTGAACGTGAGTAAAATTGGGCTTTATTTGAAAAATTACCTACTAAAGGATTGCTCTATAATAAGACCATCCCACATAGAGAATAGAAAGAAAGAAAGAAGGTTACAAATCCTCTACAACCAGACTGTAGATCAATGGAAAGAATATACAGATAAAACTGAAGCCTACATAAGGTTGTTACAGGAACTAGAAAACATTTACAATGACCAAATTACAGATAGTTTATGTGCAAGTACTTTTTATCCCCACTCATCAAATAGTTTATAGAATCTATCTTAGACTGCATTAAATACTGTCTATGTTCCAAGAAAAATAAAAACAGCCGCTTAACCAACTCGTCAAATTACTGTAAAAAATCAAACCTATTCAGTTATTACCACTTTCGAAAATTACCATATACCACCAATTACCATATACCAAAACTCAACTTATCAAATGCTGTATTCTTATTTATAATATTGTCTTTCTTGCAGGCAAAAGAATTACAACCTGTTACTCAGCTCAACGAATAACCACCTCTTTCTCAGCTCATTGCATATCCACCAAAAATGAAACCTAGTCAGTTACTACCTCTATCAACAATTATCATATGCTACCTACCCACCTATTAATTATAATTTATATGACAATTATCATATCATCATCTATCGCATAACATCCTCTGTTGAAACTTGTATACAGTCTAAACAACCCTGCAGAAATAAGGAAAAACTTAATTAAAGAATGGAGGAGTTATAGAAAAAAGAATTAAAGAAATAAAGACTGTAATGCAAAAAGTAAATGAAGAAACGAAGAAATAATGAAATCATGAAAAAAAGAAATGATAAAAGGAAGAAATGAAGAAAAAAAGAAACACACCTGGTATGCTCTAACTCCATCAACTACTTCACTTTTTATCACCAATTATCAAATATTTGATAGAATCTATCATACACTAAATTTAATATTGCCTATATTGCAAGAAAAATAAAAACACAAACTCATCGATCATCGAATTACTGCTAAAAATCAAACCTATTCAGTTACTGTCTCTATCGACAGTTACCAATTAATTAAGTAATTAATTAATTAAAAAAATTAAATAATTATCGACAATTTGGAGAAAAATCAAAATAAAAGTAAGTATATTTATAAAGGCAGTCTTCTGATTTCAATAATGTACCACAGCAAAAGAGAAATTAGTGGATGTTCTAGCAATAGTTTTACTTCATTAAATCGCATAGTTTTTCAAACTTAAGGTTAGTTTCTATTTTCTATTAACTGTCATATCTTCAGAATATTTCGTATTTTTTAAATGAAATAATATTCATGTTAGATAGAATTTTATAACCTAGATTATAAAATTAATTGTTTGACAATTTTATTCAAGTAAACTAAGGGCTTTTCATCAGTTTATCGATTCTTAGACCAAAGATTATATTTATACTAAATTTGTGAAATTATATTTTGAATGTTTGGAAAAGCTAGAAAGTTTCAGTTTTAAGTGACCTAATCCAGACTTTATATTTGAACTAATAAAATATAATCTGTAATCAAAGGACAAAAATTTATGATAGTTCAATTACCGTTCGATTATTATGATTGTACGATTAAAATAGGTGTTCGATTAATAATCCTTTACTAATAACTTTTTAAGCAGTTATTTAGGACACAGGAATGTGCTTTAATATAGATATAGTACAGATTTGAGTGAAATTGAAACGCAGTAAGATACACACGTATAACGAGTTTATAAACTTGGTGCAAGAAAAGATGTATCAATGTTTAGAGATCACACAGATGACTCGTCACACGACTCCACGATTTTTTCATAAAAGATGTTTTTTGGGCTCTTGTAGAAGGTTTTAAAGCTAACGCAAACGAAAGCTTTCCGTTGATTGGTTCTTGAACTTGCTTTCACAAAACATTTTCAGAGTCTTGTTTTCAAAAGTCAGTTCTATGATACTTACTTAAAGTAATTGTTCCTGTCTATATCAAATTTCTAGAGAAATTGACCTATATGAAAAAGGGAATATCAGCAAAGACGAATGTGTTTATTTACAAGATGTTTGGTCGTTTTTCTTGTAGGATTATTCAGTCCAAAACTGCGATTTCGACTTACACATGCAAGCTAAAGTACTGATCATATAAAATATTCTAGATATAATTCCTTTCAACATGTATACTTCAGAGATTTAGAAAAGAGGAATCCAAAAGCAACTGACGTTTTAGAGAAAAAAGAGCTTGGCGGATGTTTTTCGGGTATATCCTTTTCTACCATTAACGGTGATTTGATAACAGAGGTTTTCAATGGACAGAAAAAACTTCAAGCAGGTCCACATAGACCCAGATTCAGCACAAATCCTCAAGTTTTTAACACCTGAATTTAAACGAGACACTATCACGCTAATATGAGAGAAAAATTCGTAAACAAAATTAATCAAACGACTTGAAGTACCCATGAATGAATTGTGAAATGAATGAAAAGCGCTAAACCAATAGTTCGTAAACAAACTAATGATTTAAAAAAAACGATAAAAGAGTGCTGCTATGATCCTTTTGGAAAAGGCAATGCTAAAGAAATATTGACCGCCAAAAAAATCGATGCAAAAAATCATAGCTGGATTAATCAACGCGCACAAACTTAGCAATGAAAAATATTCTCAGTTTGTAAACAATCGTTTTGTCATCGAAAAAAAAAGGTTTTTTCGATCCAATACATAAAGATATGATTTCTGCTGGTATAAGTAACAATAAAATTGTTAATCGTGCTGTCAACATCCTTAAAGAGGATCGCCAGGCATTTGGGTTAGTTTTAAGCAATGGAGCTAACGAGTTTAGAAAAATTTGGCCCAGACTTCCCGTATAGCATCAAAGTTACCCAAAAAAAGCCCCATCGATTGGACTTTCGGAAACCTCGCCCTCATGACCCCAAACTTTTTAGCACAAAATGATCAAAATTCAGTTTTCCAATAAATATTATGAGTTATGATTTTTAGATAGATTCAAATAATGTAAGAACCTCGTTTAAGACATAGTAATATAGATTATTTTGTTTAGATAAAAAAAATATAAAAATTGATGTTGTAGAAATGCAAGGCATCGTGCATCATTTGCAGACATACTGAAGTTTTTTAGTAGATCCAGATGTAGGCGTTTGATGATATGTTTGGTTAGTCAAAAAGGCACCTAGAAATTTCAATCCAATAACGAAGTTTTCGAATAAAAAGCTTGACATTAGGTTTTTCCAATAAATTGAAATCGGTTTTAATTGAAAGTACTATTACGCATTTAATTTGGTTTTTCTTTTATATTTCATCGAACAATAGGGAGTGTTGTGTATTCCGCAAGAATGATGGTGGCAAGCCTAGTGTAGTTTACAACAAAGGATATAAATCTCCATTGAGTGTTTGCAGAAAAAAGAAAATCGAGAGGAGCTACGTGACGAATTGTCGGGCTTGAAGAGACAAGCTGAAAATATTCTTATGCAACCCGATAATAGGAAAAACTTCGTGGATTGCAGAAAGAATGAAAAGATAGTCCGACAGTCAAAAAGATTGAAATCGATAAATTGCTCATTTGATTGGAAACCACTACGCTTTTTCTGTGGTAATGAAATTAATATCAACCGTAATAAAGATCTCTTCAGACAGGTAAGAACGATTGAATTGATTCAAACCACTAATGGGTCGGCAAAGATGCATTGTTTAGAATGGAGTGTTATATTGACCTGGTTGCCGCCGAAGCTGTTTGCCACCGGGATTGCACCATCAATTTCTGCAAAGAAGTGAAGAATACAGACAAAGGATTCAACCATATCTAAAGCTTTTGAAAACATCAAGACCAAAATCTTGCATACAACCAATTCCATTTGGGTTAGGAGTTGAAATTGACAAAATAATTTTGCCAAAGTGGCTAATCACCCATTTATCAAGACTTGACTTCTTCATACCGTATGATGAAGTCCAGAAGTTTAAGCAGTAAGCCATCGTTCATGCCGATAACCAAATTGAATGGTATCAGAGATGCTTTTATTCAATATGACGTATATAGCTTTGATCACGAAATTAACACTTTGACTAGAAAGGGAAATTTTCATGGAATGGAAATAACCTGCGATAATGCCAAACCTATAGGTGATATTGGAAAAGTCCCAACCAAGGGTAAGTAAGATTCCGGCTGTATTATTTATCAAGAATCGAGGATTAGAGATAATGCCGTATCAATAGACAGCCAAGTCATACTTATCAAGTGCAACACACGATCTTATTTCGTTTAAACGCATGGTATCTCCAATGGGAACCTTAATCTACCTTGACACTATGCCGTGGCTACTTTCATCACCAAATAAACCAAGGCCAAACTGGTCTGGTTTTACTCAAAAAAAATAAAGAGGAAACCAAAAAGCCTACAAACATTAAATTTTTCCAATTATCGATCTCAATCCATCAGATCAAACATGCTTTCACTCTACACTCAGATTTTTGTAATCGTTCAAGCTAAATATCTGAGAAGCTATGCATCACTTTCGACCAAACCTTTTGGCACAGAGCAACATTTATCATCCATGATGAGAATCTCCAAATTGCCTGCAAGCTTGGAGGATTTATGACCTTTTTAGGTAGCACTGGTAACGTGGTGGAAAGTTCTGGATTAGAAGATATTTTTTTCAAAGTTCATGTCGAAAACAGTGTGAAACACATCTTTTGTGGAAAGATGGGACACATTTAGGTTGAAAGTGTTTTGCTTGGTAGATATAAAAAAAAAGAAAATTAATATCGAGTTTTCTGATTTTCAAAAGTTTTACGAAAAAACCTTAAGTACTTTACCTTGACACAGGGAAACTCTTCGATTCCAACTCGTACTCGAACTCGAAAAGAATAAGAAAGCACGAGGAATCAATTAAAGTAATTTAATTCTTTAGCGGTGAGTAGCCTGTTTGGTTGTGGATTGTCTTAGAATGTCATTCTGGAAAGTTTTGCTAATATACTTAATTTCTTCATTGCTATAACGATGAATTAACCTTTGTACAAGGATTTTTTAAAAAAGATTGTAATTTTTTATTTTTAACACCCCTCACGAGGGACCGCAATGAAAATAAGGCTTTGGCTTTTCTTGTGCTTATCCCTGCTATCAATACCTGTTGTTTAAAATATTGTGGTATGCAGTAAAAAAATTTTTTTTTTTTTCTTTTAAACGACGTTCTTAACATTTATTTTTTTTTTATTGATAGTGAATAAATAATTACTTACTTTACGATTTTGCAAATAATGAAGGCCATTAAAGTACTTGAGATTAAGTCTTTTAACCTTGGAAATAATAAATTAAATAAAAAATAAATTCTCTCTTTAAAATCAATTAAGATTTGTTTTCACGGACTTGCATACGTCTATTTATATATTTTAAAGCGCAAAAAACAATTATTTACAAAAAACAAAGTCTATATTTGAATATTTTTTATAGTGAAAATGGTGACCTACCCCAGTAACATGTATCTGCATGGTCGATTGCCACTTAGTTAATCAAAAACCATTTTAATCCTTAGACTAAATGCCCTGAAAAACTTGAAATATATATGTTCAAAAAATCTAGCGAAAAGTGACTATTAGCTCTAATACTGCCTGGACTATACAGTTGGACGTGGCATGGATGAAATCGTTGTCATCAGTGGTTTGTAAGTTTAAGCCATACATAAATAATGTAGACTAGTGCATCACAACTGTTGATTATATTTGTTATTCCAGCGCGTGAATCGATATTTCAGTGCATTAGTTTTATTAACGCTCTGAAATAACGCACATTTTTATTCAAATTTCTCATATTTCCGAAACTATACGATGAAAATATGTTAAAACTAGACAGGTGGTTAAATATAAATTGGAAAATTAGCTTGTACAATAAAAAATGATTTTATGATATATCGCATACAAAGTGAAGTAAAAATAATGATTTTAATTTAAAAATACTTTGTAAAAGTACGAAATTAAACATGAAAAACAATTTAATGTTTATATTCGAATGGAATGTTTATAATTATTTTGTTAAACGTTCAAATAAAATTCTCGATTGAATTATTCTTTAATGTTCAATTATTATTATTAAAATAATGGGTAAGCGAGACAAAATGAACAGTATTTCAGATCAAAAATTTGCGGAATCAGCAAAAAAAAAACTTCCTTACTATAGAGAACTTTTCGCGTTGTTGCCAAATGAGCTCCAGCTGCAAAGCCTGCTTTTTGCTTTCGCAAAAAGGAATTTTTAAATAAGTTATGCATTCTTTGAAGATAAATTTTCTGATCTTTTATGCGGTTTTCCAAATAGATTTTCAATTCAACATTCTCTTTTGAAATTACTTCAAAGGTGGGAATATTGATAAAAAGGTACAGTTTTAACGGACCTTTCTAAAGCATATGAATGCTTTCCACATGATCTATTTATTGCTAAACTACACGCCTGTGGGTTTTCTTGCCAAAGCCTTGCTCTCCTTAATAGTTACCTTTCGGATTTAAATCAGAGGGTTAAAATTTCTTGTTTTTAGTAAGTGGATTGAAATTCTACTTGGAGTACCACAGGGTTCTATCTTCTTCTATTTAATATTTCTTTCTTAATATCTTTTATTTTACCACAGAAAAGGTAATTTGAAATTTCGCATATGATATACTATTTACGCTTGCGCCATTTCTTTGAAAAAATTTGATTTCGGTAAAGTAATGTATTTGTAACAACTCTATGGTTGCCAACCATGGGAAATTCCAGCTTTTGTTTTTAGGGGAAAGAGTACATGAAACATACTCTATTTAGTAAGTAAGTAAGTAAGTAAGTAAGTAAGTAAGTAAGTAAGTAAGTAAGTAAGTAAGTAAGTAAGTAAGTAAG
>JAUZNK010035027.1:0-18155 GCA_035046665.1 Euphysa ruthae
GTGAACTGCTGCTTCCTGTGTTGTTGTCATCACGGTTAAGCGATGCTGAAGATCGCTAGCCTGGGCATTGTGTGTGGAGGACTAGCTGTTGCCTATGCAGCAAGTCCCCCCTTTCCTCATCACCATCAGGGCCCAAGGGAAAGGGGAACTAGTACACTTGGTGCTGATGACGCAGAAGCTGCCGGAATGAGTCCAGACTAACTACAGACTGCCTGCGGGGCTTCAACTCCATATGCAAATTTCGGATTGCACAACTCCTAGTGAGGCTGCCTCCCTAAAAATGATGACTTTATTTGGCAGGTACTGAGTAATTTTTACTTCTAACACAGCTATGCACACAATGAAATAAATTTTAACGGAACAGCCAGCACTATATTAAGTTTTGCTCATTTACTCCTGACTTTAATTTTTTAACCGAATGTTAAATTTTCATTTCAGCTGATACCATTTGCATATTTAATCAAGCCTCAAAAATGTTTTATTTGATGAATACGTTGTCGTACAGTGGTAAAAATACTGGTGCGAAAAAACAAGCATGACGCCATGTTCCACAATTCCTCAATTAAAAAATAATTTTCAAGTTGTTTACTGTGTCGTCCACCATCCTAAAGATCACTCTTGCAATTTTTAGTTAAGGTGTGTGATTTTTAATGTTCCTATTTTCATGTTGGTGTTTTTTTTTAACAAGTAATGTACAGTGTATTGTATTGTGTTTGTATAGATCCAGATAGTTTCACTGTTTATTCCTGAGCAACAAGATGGGAGACATTCAAATAGTGAACCCCAAACACCAATACTGAGCTGCAATTCATATGCTGCATTTTTCAGTCTTAACCTTTGCTTGTCTGCTATGATCGAAATATTAAAATTTAAAAGCAGAATGAACGTACAAATTTTTTCAGTTAGTTGAAACATTAGCTCTAAGGTTAACTACATACTCATAATATTCAGCAAAAATATCAACCAACTGTTTTCATAACTTCAATTACATTGAGGTAAACTTATTAGTTGCTAAGAAACAAAGTAAACCGTAAGAAACAACATAAAGACAGAAAAAGTTTACTGAAATAAATTTCGTTGTTTGCTTATGATAGATTTTGTATATCGCGTTCGTTTCGGTGTTTAGAATGATGTAAAGAAAGGTCTGCTGTTAAGAAAAAGAAGATTGTCGAAATTCAGAAATCTATGTTTTCCTGCCAATAAAAATAAACATCTTTTGTACATAAGGCTGGTTGACATAAAATTTATCAATACCAGTGCAATTCAATCATAAGTAGATAAAAAAATTACCGAATTCCACCCTATTTCAAAGGATCAAAGATATTTAGTGTATACAATTAAAAGTTTTTTTTTTTAATATATTGAGATGAAACAAGGTGTTTGTTTGATATTTTGAGCCAAGTCAAAGCTTTGACGAGAGTTTGAGGCGCCCAAATGCAACCGAATGTCTTTTCCAGAGAGGAAATAAATACTTTAATAAACAAATATATAACTTAAAATGAAATGGTAGAATTTCTTTCAATATCACAAATTTGGTTGTTTGTTTATTTGATAGAAACAAGCATAAGTAATTATTATCAATTAATAATAATATATTATTATAATAGATATAATATAGAATATTATAATATATTATATTATAATTGATATTTTCTTTCTCTTTAATTTATTCATTCATTATAAACTTAAATATTTAAAGAGTTAAGAAAAAAAAAGAAACTGTTGACGTAAAACTATTTTTGCCGTGGTGATATGCATTTGCACTTTTTCCTTAACTGTGAGGGCTGGAGACTTTAACGTGAAATGATTGATCATATTGGATACAGAATGCAGACAGTCTTATATTTTGATTCGGTAAACTACACAACAAGAACTACAATATAAATGGTAGATTTAACGTTGTGTAGGTATTTAACAAATGTTAACACATTATTTTACAAGAAAAAAGTATCTACATTAATTAAAATTATAACTTAAAAAATAATGTGTATACGATGTCATACCCTGCAAAGAAAACCTGCGTATGACAGCAAGAATACCTTGTACTACTATTTTTTGAGGCCTGTTTATTTCATTGGATCGAGCTAGTAGCAAAATATTTTCAATATTGTGTTTCCTTCTTTTAGATGCATGGGAGATATTCTTCTACTCTAACTGATCATTCAAAAGAATACTCAAAAAAGTTGAAATATCGTACTGAAGATGATGATCTGCTGAGCATATTTGACCAAGAACAAAGTATAAGATCATACAGTCATAGTGGTAAAAGCTGCTGGAAACTTTCATGTATGTGTTATAAAATACTTTGGGTTTTTAAATTGCTATAAGATTTTAAATTATAATACCATGTGAAACTTGAAATTTAGCCTCTTTTGGGAGGATTAGAAGTACCAGAGGTCGTGTTAATTTAATGTATAGCCATGAAAGTCACCTTATACATGCCGACCTTTTGCACCCCGTTAAAAATGTAAACGTTTTTGTGTAGCTGTAACTAACTTCTTTCATTTTAGGTTAAGAATTATTTCCTCACCAACTGCAAAATATTTAGAATATAAGATGATTAATAGTTACCCTCCAAAACTGTTTATTATTACGCAGAAGCATTAAACTAAGAGTGCATAATTACATTCATAATTACTTGCATAATATTTACACATTTCATTCATCTTATTGGTTTTGTCGCTAAAGAAGATGGAATCCTAATGGCTGATTATAATAATTTCTTTAAACATTTAAAGAACTGTATTTAGAATATATTTGTTTTTCTATATCTTTTTCTTATAAGAGCCCCAATCGTTTTGCAAATGTGCTCCAACCTCAACGTAGCAAGGTGGAAGCATAAGTAAGGTAAGCAAAACCAATTGATTCAGTGAGATTATCTTTGCGTAAGTATACATTCACATATTTATATAGTTATACAAATGACTTAATACTAAAAAACCAAACACTGCAACTTGACTTGCAACTCTTTTCTATTAAGCTTTTTTACACAAATAAACAATTCATTTAGGTTAAATAAGAACTTCCCATTTTCCTCCCTTTAATGGTTTAACTGATAATGGACCAACAATCACATCCTCAAACAGAAAGAGGTAAGTCATAGGGCAAATGTCCAGGAATTGATTGTAAAACAATAACAGTACTAATCCGTGGTTTTAAGCAATCAAGCTCAATCTCACTTATTGGACCATCTTTGTCTTCCAGAATGTTTAATACATTTTCCAATGATCAACTGCTGCTTTTTGTTGTATTGTAAACCACTTTTGTAATTGCTGATTCCAGTTTTGGTGGTGAAAGTAATTTCCATAACATTTGAAGAGATTGAGCATCAGGCTCAGTGTCATTTAAACTTAAATTTTCAGAAAGAATAATCTCATACATTTCTGAATTGATAACAGGATTATCGCTTTCACCTTCATTCGCCATTTAAAAATCTTCTATTTACAAATCTTCATTTGTCTTCTTCTTTTTTTTTTGTTTGTTTTCCACTTTGCTCCAGTCATTTCTTTCTTCAATTCTTTCCCTTTATAGTTTGTAGTTTTTCTAAATACTCCTAATTGGTTATTACTTTTGCTGTCATATTGATTTACCGTCTCTTCATGACTGATTTCTCGAAATAAATAGAGTAAATCTATCTAAGGACAGTTTTGTGTAGATATATAATTGGTAATTGTAAATTTACACTCTCCCCAGTATTTGCAGCTCCGAGATCTTGGTTTTTTTCAATTACAGGTGCGTCAGGCCAGGTTATACAAAACAATGAAGGCAGATAATAGATGCCCGTGGTTGAAATTGAATACCTTACAACTATGCCACAAAAAATATGTCAACATATATTGTGGCACACATAGCTAACAGCTACGTCTTGGTAGAATGCCACCAGTTCCGTGTAGACTATTTGGTGTAGGGAGTAAGTCTGCCACTCTCCTTTGTAAACTGTGCGGTTCTCACTGCATTTCTCAAAAATTGATAGATTGGGAATCTTTCGCATAGAGATTTTGCCTATGTGTTGGGTGAATTGGCCCAAACATTCATTTAGAGACTGGTCAAAAAAGCCGTTGAAGCCTCTCCGTCCTAATGCGTTTAAGCCATATATGAAGAAGGAAAAACCTACCTGCAACTTGATCTGGGTGTATACTACACTCTAGTTGTCGACATTGCCCCAGTGCTCCACTCAGACGAGAGCTATATAAACAAAAAGGACACAATTGTCTGGAATGAGATAGAGGAAGGTGTCGATGGTCATCGATTTGTTATGTGTCCGGTAGCAAGAGGGCCAGATATCACAAATGAAGGCGAGGTATATTGAGTCTCGTTTGAAAAAGAAGATCTTAGAGCAACCATAGACATGGCCTTGGAAATGTTACAGTTTTTGGATCCAGACAAACACTATAAGTTATTCACTGGTGTAGGTAAGTCAGCTAAAGAACCCCTAGGCCTGGTAGCCAAGGAAGAAGGTGTCGCTGAACACTGCATCAATAGGGAAATTGTTTTTCACGGGGATCAGGTCAGCGCCAGTACTTTTCATGGTATTGATCAGCAAATATTGGAGAAAGGCTGGAAATATCTGTTCTATATTCGACCTCTTCCCCAACAGCATGGTGAGCCGGGGCCAATGTTAGAGCCAGAAAAAGACAGTGAGTTCACAAATTGTTTGGTTTGTTATGTCATCAACCACTTCCAGGACAAAATGACCCAGGCAGGCACTGTGTTGGCACCCAAGCTCTAGCAAATATTAAAATGCTTCGACAAGAAACTCGCAAATACAGGTTGCTCACTTAACGACATGTTTGCCCTTGAGACTGCCCTCAAGGCTAAGTTGATTGCTGTTAATGCTCTGGATAACACCTTATGGGGTTGTGGAAAATACAGTACTGACACCAAGGTTTTTGTGCCTTGTCATGATAACCATGCTCGGGCAGAAATTCCAATCGACCCGGTAAAAATTTAGCATGTCCACCCACTGTATAGCATTGCCGAACTGGCCGTGCTCAACTTTTTCCCTCATGCACCAATAGGGAATTCAGACTAAAAACCATTGAACAGAGAACGAGGGCGATAGCGATCGCATTCTCAGTTTGGGCCATGGTTTGTTGTGGAGGTCACAATCTGTATCCAGAGCGATTGATGAATTATTTAGTGACTAAACTGGAGCGCACCATTTTTTTTTTTTTTGTAGTAGTAGTAGTAGTAGTAGTAGTTTCCATAATATTTACTGCCCGATTTAAGGTGCATCTTAGATACCCTCCCTGACTATATATATAATTGCAATCAATATTTAGTTTATATAATTTTCTTATGGATTTTAAATATCAGCGTTATTTAATATTACATTGACTGTCATAATTATTTTTTCTTTAGATCACTGGAAACATGTTCGCAAAATTTTAGCCAACGACTACAGTTATTTGCTTATTCTTGGTGTTCTCATGGCTGTCATAAGTTTTGCACTAGATTATGTGATAGAGAATATTAATATGGGTATATCTTAGCTTCTAATTATTTTTTGGTACTGTTTCCATATATTGTAATTTTAGGTGAAATTTTCTTAGTTTTTTTTAATAAGGAATAACAATAAGGAATAATGTTAAGGAACAATGATAAGGAATGATGATAAGGAACAATGATAAGGAATAAAGGTAAGGAACAATGATAAGGAATAATGGTAAGGAACAATGATAAGAAACATTGATAAGGAACGATGATAAGGAACAATGATAAGGAATAATGATAAGGAACAATGATAAGGAATAATGATAAGGAACAATGATAAGGAATAATGATAAGGAACAATGATAAGGAACGATGATAAGGAACAATGATAAGGAAAAATGGTAAGGAATAATGGTAAGGAACAATGATAAGGAACATTGATAAGGAACGATGATGAGGAACAATGATAAGGAATAATGATAAGGAACAATGATAAGGAACAATGATAATTAATAATGATAAGAAACAATGATAAGGAACAATGATAAGGAGCAATGATAAGGAACAATAATAAGGAAACAATGATAAGGAACAATAATAAGGAATAATGATGAGGAGCAATGATAAGGAACAATGATAAGGAATAATGATAAGAGACAATGATAAGGGACAATGATAAGGAATAATGATAAGGAACAATGATAAGGAATAATGATAATGAATAATGATAAGGAACAATGATAAGGAATAATGATAAGGAACAATGACAAGGAACAATGATAAGGAACAATGATAAGGAATAATGTTAAGGAATAAGGATATAGTAGATTATTTTTTGCATGAAATTGGAGATTGAGAATTTGAATTTTTCTTTACTTAACTTTACTTAACTGGGTTAAATTTTAGTTTCAAGACCTGGGTCAAAAATATGTCTAATTGGTTTAAAAATCATAATTTTGCTTTTTTATCACCATGGCGATTGCATATAAAACTGAAATTTATTTAACTTTTGTCTAATCTAATTGAGAATTTTTTTTTTTTAACATCTGACATATGCTTTATGGAAAAGGGTGATAAAATTCTTTAAAAAACAAATCATTCTGGTTTGGAGATTTTTCTGATGATTGGTGTTTTATGATTTGTTCTGTTAAAGGTTTTTTTTTTCTTTGCTGTAGACGAACAATATTCTAGCATGCTTCTCTGTACAGTATTTAACTGAAAATGTCTGTTTATTTAGCTCAAATATATCTTTACCGCATGGTTAGTTTCAGTGTACTTCTTCAATATGTGCTATGGATTGGTTTTCCACTGATATTGATCACATTCAGTGTAGGATTTGTGCATCTTGTTTCACCACATGCAATTGGTAAGATATTCTTTTTTACCCTCTTTAAAGGAGCTGCTGCTACTTAATAGAAATCTGCAAAACCCCACAAACTTTTCACCACACTCTTTATATTCACTGATATCATTATATATATAAATATATATATATATATATATATATATCCAGAGGCTAAAAATACCAAAAAATGTGTGAAAATTAGGTATATTGTTGACTTCCTTTGTTGTTTTCTAAATGTGCCTTACTATAAATAAATTAAAAAACTTTAAATAGTGGCAAATAAATATAATTCCTCAGTACACATTATATTTAAACAAATATACCCGTAACAAATAAAAACAAACAAATTAAACAAATGTACCCGTAGGCTTGCTTACAAATAAACAGCAATATTTCAACATTACATCAAAATTCAGAAAATTTGTAAATAAATAAATAAATAAATAAATAAATAGGTTGAAATGAGTAGATGATTAATGTTATGAAAAATAAAAAAAAATTACCCTCAGGGGCTAGAAATACCAAAAATCAAGTTTTTCTGCTTTTGGTGTGTTGCAATACGATTGACAAAATTGTAAACAATGATCCAATAAAAAGGCTCTGTTTCGTTTTCAAAAAAAACTAAAATAAAGTATGAAGGAAATAATATTATTGAAGCATTCACATCCAACAATAGCATTACAATAATAGCATCAGAAATCACCATCACTTTCACTATTGTTTTCAACCTCACTACCCGTAAACTCTTCATCATAATCATTAGTATCATTTATTACAATATCCTTGGTATTAACCAGAAAGCATGTTTCCCAACCTAATTCTTGATCGATAAAGTTCACCATTTATGAGTGTGAATGGAGTCCAAAATGTTTGACCTCTTTCGACCTAATATTTGGTGACACGTTGATATATCAGGTATTTTATTTTCACATTCATGTTTTTTGTTGAATATTTTATACCTCACTGAATTGATAAATTTTTCATGGTATCGATATAAATAACGTAAAAATTCTCCAAATTCATTGAGCACAGTCTGATCCAATTTTAAATCATTACCCAAGTGGTTGAATGTTTCTTCAAATTTTCGGTACTTAGACAATAGTTTCCAACAAAAAATAATTCATTACAATATTTGCTTATAAATGCATGGAACCCTATCAAACTTTTTTTCTTCTTTATGGAAAATTCAAGATCTTTAAATGAAAGTAGTTTTTTGTTCTGCGCTGACCCGTTTTCAATATATACATTTTCATTATTCCCAAAATAACGAAATACCTAGTACTCTAATATCTAATATCAGTATGGTGATTTTGAGCATGAGTATGAGTATTTGGGATGCATTGTTCTCGTTCAGTATTTCATTGCAATGGAGGAATAATTTATTGTCTACTTCTTTTTGGTCTGTTATTAGATATCCTACATCTTCTGTTTTCGATAGAGTTAATGACCGACAAACGTTTCCTCTTGAAAGTATGATTTGATTGGTCTTTAGCATATTCAAATATGGCTCTCAATTACATCAAATAGAATTTCAATTCTGCAAGTCTTATTTTCACTATTATTCAGGAAATTTTTGAAATCAGTTTTGATTTTGATTTTGCAGACTTTACAAGAACTTTTTCTGAATTCGCACGTTTTTGTTTTTCTCCACTTTTTATTGAATTTTCTTTTCAATTATGTAAAACAATACCAACACGCTTGTAATTTTGTGGTATATTTTTTATAATATTGAAAGATTATTCTTCAAAGGTTTTTGGTACTTCTTCACTACTTCGTATAACAGCCTTAAAGTCATTAAAGTAAGCATTGTTTTCTTTTATAATTTTTGGTTTATCAATGTTATCAATATTTTTGATAACTCAGACTTGTTTGTTTTACGTATGGTACCATCTGCATAGCAAAGGCTAAGTGGTAAGGGCGAGATTGGATATTGTGCTTTTACTGATTTATTAAGTGCACCTTTAACTTTACTTTTCCCAAAGCCTTTGATATTGCATCTAGTGATAGATTCATGGAAACTTTTTGATGGAGGTTTGATTAATCTCTCGTTCTTAAATTCATTGTACTTGTCCACACCAATACTAAAAACGCATAAAAATTTGTCGGCTATATCATCTGTAAGTGGAACACCAGAACTGAGATTGATTATATATTTGTTATCAATATCTTAACTAAATGTGTTGATATAGTTTTCACATAAAAGTTTCTTAACACTAAGAACTTTATCATTAGTCTGGAGGATTTATGTTGGATGGAGTTATTTGTGTAAGCCTGCATCTGGTGAAATACCACACATATTGTTTAACACTTTTGTATTTTTTGCCTGATCTGCTCTATTGAGCCACCATTTTAAAACAGAGTTATACTTATAATTATACTTAAGTTTTCAACACTGGACAGTTTTCTTCAATTTGTAGCATAGATTCCATACCGTGCTTAATTTGGCTTATCAAAATCAAAGTATGAAGGTATAAAGTACTATGCATACAGTTTAAATTTGTAATCGTTCTCCTTGACAGCAGTATGGATAAGGTGTTGAACTTTCACATCAACCAATACTGTGGTGTTTTTCCATATTCTCCTTGATATAACTTAATTTCTTTAAAAATGTTGTTTAATTGTGCCAAGCTTTCCAATGATTCTTTGTTAAAAGTAGTTGAATTGTAAGGCCATCAAGTGCATAGTGTTGATTGAACCAGCTCCACTTTGTTTATCAACTAGTGTGTCAACTGTCTACCCAAGATTAGGTCAACACAATATCAGATTCGTCCAAGCTGCAGCCTCACGATGCCACTCGTATCCGGGTTGCTTGTGCCACCATTTTCCTTACCTAGGGTAGTTTTCAACAAGTAGGCTTTCGCGGTCTTCTTAGGGTAAACGTCTCAGCATCCTTTGGAGTGCAATAATAGTGTATAGAAGGAGGAATGCCCGTATATGAAACCACTGAGCCCTTGTTTTGCCATCCTTATATTTGATGTAGTGGATGTCGTCAGCTTTCTCGAAGTTCAAGAGTCGATCTGTTCCTCCTGGAATTTTGCAGATGTAAGCAGCTTCATTGTGGTCACAGTTAATAATGCTAGAATCCTCAATGTTCCTAGCACATTTTCCAAAGAGCCGAACAGCCATATCTCTCGGGGAACTTAATGGTTTGTTTGGTGCCAATGCTATAAACGACTTCGCAAGCAGTGACTTTTATCATACCCCCAGTGTAGAGAAGATCCCAGAGCTCTGGAGTTGTAATGCAGCTCTGGTTTTCACGCAGATGCTCTCCTACGAGACCGACAGTATACTGATGTTTGTTTGGATCAAACACCCAAGCGGAGAGCTGGACTACACCATTTAGGGTGAAGACGTCGCTAAGGGGACTAGGTTTGCTCGACGTATCATTCTTGTCGAGAACCCATAATGGTGCAAAGGGTCCATCGCACCACCAACCCCACCTTTGGAAGAATCTTCGTATGCTACATAGGCTGCTCGCATATCCAAATGGTGATGTTCGCCTGTCCTTACTGTAACGTCTTGTCTGTTCAATACTTTATAATTGACCTGAGTCAACTTCCAGAAAAACCTCTGTATTTCATAGGGGTTGGCCTTATATCTTCTCTATCGAGCCACTTCCCAAAACGATAAGCTGTGACACCACCCATAAAGTAGGAAGCTTTGTGGTATTTGACTTCTAGCCGAAGAGTTTCTCAAAGAGCTCATCGTTAGTTTCATCCCAAGGGTCTGCTCCAGTTTCCTTTGTGAATGCTATGTCAATCGCTCTGGCTACAGATCGTTGCTCTTGTGGTCGAGGGAATGTTCCTAACTGTGAATGCAATCAGGATTTTCCATGTTCTGTGCTCAATGGTCTTTAACATTGCAATAGTCCAACTTTTTTCCTTGCTGTATGAGGATTGAAGGTTAAACAAGACCTGTTTGACAAGGCGGTCCAATGGGTGGACCTGGTTGATCTTTGGGGTCGGTTAGGTTGTCAGCTCAGTCATAATTATTGTCTCAAGGACAAAGACCTTTGCTTGTCTGATATAGCCCACTGTTCCACAGGGTTTTACCCAGAGCATCGGCAGCAATCATCTTAACCTTGAGGGCAGTCTCAAGGGCCAATGTGTCCTCACATGATCAACCTATGTTTGCATGCTTCTTGACAAATTGTTCTAGTATCTGCTGGCGCTTGGGAGTCAACCCACTACCTGCTCGTGTCATCTTGTCCCATAAGTGATAGACAACATAGCAAACGAAACAATTTGTGAACTCGTAGTTCGTTTCTGATTCCAACATCATTCCTGGTTTGCCATACTGTTCAGGAAGCGTGCGAAGGTCGTAACGAATAAAGACAAGATATTCCCCGCCTTTCTCTCAGACGTGCTGATCAATACCATGAAGAGCACCGACGCTGAACTGATCCACTCTAACAACAGTCTTTCTAAGCGCGACCTAGGTTATGTGCTGAAAACTGCATCCACTTTTGCAAAACATAGCAAAAGGCGTGGTTAACGTTAAGCTCAATATTCCTGCAGCAACACTGAACCAAATCAAAGGTAGACAGAGTTGTCCGGTTTTAAGAAGCCTCGGCTAACTATTGTCGAAAAATGCTTCAACATCTGCAAATAGCCATATTGGGGCTGGCTTTCTGTCCTTCCTTGCTCTGGTTCTTGATACAATTGCTGAGCTATTATTATCGCTGTTCAAGTGAGCATACTCAAAACAGGTGCAGAAAAGGTAGGCCATATCGCCCTAAAGTCTTACAAGGCATTGGATGCACAGATCATTTTCTGCTCTATCCGGGCCGAACTCTTCCCATCCTTTTTGCATGCCGTTTTTGCAGAACCAAAGCAAAAGAATGTGCGACACCCTAATATAATGCCATTGGAATCTGTTTGGAGACCGAAAGAATCAAACCAATTTACCTCATTTGATGATACATGGCAGGCAATAATTGACTATGATTCGGGTGCTGATCAGCAGCGAAGACTTCCAGAAAATGTGAAATGCTTTTTGCAGCCCAGTGCTTGATGGTTGACATAACTAGTCTGTGAAATCGGTTGTAATGCTTTGGTCCATAGCCACCTCTACAACTGACAATACCAATCCATAGCAAATAATTGACCAGATGGGCTGGTGCTTGTGCCAAGGTGCCGGCATTTGACAATGATCTATGAGTGAGGCTCAAATGTGCACCTTGAGAACCAAATAAAACACGTAAATTGCTGTGCCTCCCACATAGCTGGCAAGATCAATAAGATTGATAACATAAACTCTGGCTTTGCACTACAAACAAACGCGGTCCAACAGGACCAATTGGGCCTAAAGAAAACCTGGGCCCTTCTGGTCCGAGTGGAAAACCTGGTGAGCATGGACCTTCTAGACCGAGTTCAATGGAGGTGTTTCTCAAAATAAGAATGGCTTATGGTTCTTTCCATTGACACTTTTATGGGACGACTCAGCTAGTGGCTACAACAGGGCAATATTGATGTACTCCAGAGAAATACCGCGTCCTGTATATCACTGCAACATATGATGGCTGGAATAGGTTTGCTATGTTCGTACTTGCAACACTCCCTAAGGATGGTCACTGGAGGATTAAAATCGAAGGCAAGATAGTTCTTAGTTTTGAGACTAGAGATCCCAAAAAAACACATCAATGGTCAAGAATGTGAGCTGTGCAGTATTTATGAGGTCAAATGACCATATTAAAGAAATCGTTCCTCTAAGATCAACATGGAGAAAGTAGATAGATACCCACAGCTATACCTTGCACTAAATGAAACCCACACCCTGCCCTATTCTGTGACAGAATTCCGATTAACGCAGATAGCCAAACTTAAGGACCAACTAAAGGCCGAGATTGGCTTCTGTGAAAGCCTTGTGAACAAATATACTCAGGTTGTGAACATTATCGACAGTGTTTAATATCGGGCTACTGTGATAGGCATCATTCTGGGTGGAGTTAGATTGGGCCCCTTAGAGACCATGATCACTGCACCAGTTATTCAAATCATCATGGGCATTGCTACGGTCTCGTGAGTGTTGGCACAAAGCTTGCCACTAGTCTTCTAAGATTAAAAGCTTTAAAAAATGACCAGATCCGCGTTCTCACAGAGAGCAAGCTCAAATTTATTGCAGACCTAGTCAGCAATATGGTTGAAGATGGCATCATAAGTCAAGACGAGTTTCATTCAGTTTAAGAAGAAGTTTGGAAATAACACGCTATGAAGAAGGACATATGGGCGAGGGTGCAGAAAAAAGGCATAGAACTTGATGAGGCCACCAAAAAGGAATTGGTTGAGAGAGATTCCTCCATAGAAAACTCGGGCCTGGAAGCTCGCTTTAGATCAATCACTTAAACTCGCCACCAGCATATATGCACCTGAGACCCAGTTCACCAAATTGGGTTTGCGCTGAGTATTGAGTGTTTGTCCCTCTGCTTGAGGCTTGCCCGTCATGGCACGGGTGGTTGGGAAAGATGAAAATTAGTTTTTCCCAAAAAAATATAAAGTTACAAAATATTCTCAAAAACAATAAAAAATCATGATTATCATGTTGATCAAATTTATTATCAAAATTAAAGTGAATGAATAATGTTTGATGTCAGTCGAATTCATATTTATATTTAAGATTATCAGATGGATGTATTGAATTACATGATAATCAAGCTTTAAAAAAAAATCCAATTCTTTAAATAGCAAATTATTTTTTAAGTTTTTTGATGAAACAACCCTATGAATTAAATAGATAACCAAGAGATAGCATGCATAACTCTTCCTATAATCACTTGGAAAAGTACCCTCCTGGGTTTTTTGATGTTTCCTTTTCCCCAAGGGGGTTGTTATTGTTTGTTGGCAACCGAAGTCCTACTGGCACTCCACCTCGGAAAATTCAACTTCTCCGATTGTGAGCTCTACCCCAATACCAGAGGGTTTATATCAACCACCAACACCGACAAATATCTTGTTTGCCCCAGAGAGAACTCACAAAACACCAAATGGGAGCGACGACGTCTGGAGGACCCCCTAAGATAAATTCCCCTAGTCCTTCAGACACAATTACGTAATATTTATGTATGTCGGCCCAGCATTACCTACATGAATAATTGGAAATTTTTGATGTATTCAGGACTGCTTTTACCTACATGAATAATTGGCAATTATTTATGTAGGCCACAGGGAGTCCCACTCCGGAGTATAATCGCTCCTAGTTCCAATAAAACTATTTGTTAAAGTGTATTTATTCTTAAACTCTTTAACAGGCCTATGAGAATATCTACTATTATAGCTACATCGGTCAGTAAAATGAAATTAAACAGTAACAGCATGGTTAGCTTGAATATTTTCAAAACATGTTGTTTTTCAATCTACCAGACATGATCATTACATCAAAATCTTATTTTAATTTACCGTATTTGAAATCGGTCTATCACCTATGCAAATTTCAAAAAATATATCCTGCATACACAGTACAGTGTGCACTTATAAAATATTCATCGATAGGTTTTTATTTCTTTCAAGAGCTATGTCAAGAATTTATGGTATGACCCTAAAAGTTTTTTGAAAGTTTTACAGATGCTGTTTGTTTGAGGGGTTAATTTTGCGAGGATAGCTCAGTTGGCAAGGCGTTGAACTACAGATCGAAGTGTTACGAATTTGACTTCCACCTCTAGCAAAAATTTATTTTCCATATTATTTTTGAGTTTCTGAACGGATTGTTTGGTTGAGCGAATTTCATAGGAATTTCAAATGGACGTACTAAGTTCTCCAAGAACCACCAAGTGGGCCCTTCTGGAATTATTGTTTCGGCAATTTGTTGGTTCCTTAAATTAGAATATACAAACTCACTCAATCTTTGTTTGGTCTTTTTTTCCTAAAATCATTGAGTATATAATATGATAAAATATATGATATATATATATGATAAATGATATATACATCAATTTGTCAATTTATATATATATTTAGATTTGGTGGGTGGTACATCAGCAAAGATATCATTTACTTACTATTCTATTGTTATAATAGCCCAAATCTATTTTGTTTGGGCCATTAAAAAAATTTCGGGTTGCATTACTAGGTTATTTTATTAAAATCTGATTCAATCTGTTAATTTATTTGTAATACTTTTTCTAATAGATATTAAATGCCCATTGCCCCAACAGTAGTCTTTGGCTAACAATTGATAAGTTGCAAATGAAATTTATAAATGATTTAAAAAAACGTTGACCAAAACAGGGAAGTCTATTCATGAAATTTCAATATTAAATTTTATTGGCTAAAGTTTTTGGCAAAACTTACAATGATTTGTAAGTTTTAAAATAATTTTATTTTTAGGTTCGGGAATTCCAGAGATGAAGGTCATTTTGCGTGGCACTGTTCTTAAACGTTATCTTTCTTTCCAAACTTTTCTTGCAAAGTGTGTTGGCCTTGTTACTGCACTAGGTAGTGGTTTACCGATTGGAAAAGAGGTAAACATTTATTTTTAATAAATGAAAATTTAAAAGTTACAAAAATTTCAACTTGGCCTTCTGAATTACATAATTTTTTTTTTAAAGTAAATCCTATTTATTTTATGGATTGGTTGATTTACGTTATTAATTGCCATGAAAAGAATTTTCCTTAAATCTGTCTTTTCACTCCCGTTGTTTTTTATCTGTAATGCTCTTCCTCAGCAAACTTCCATTGGTTTTCTTTAAAGATTTTCAGGGAGCTGAGTGTGACTTATTTGGGTATAAATTTCTTCTTAAATATTTAACCCTTAATTCTCTTGAAATTTTTGTATTTAGTGTTTATATTTAGTATTTTAGTTACTATTTCCTATTCTGATTTTTTAAATCTGATTTTTTTTTTCCAAATTTTTTTTCCAAGCTTTGATGTCACAGATTAAAGAGACAATAAATAGAGAAAAATATACACCTCTTAATGGCATAGTTTATAAAAAAAAGAAATCTGATATGCTATTTACATAAGGCGTTATTTACATAAGCCTTTAAAATATTCTGGTAAATTATTATATTTCACTTTAGAAACCCTTCTATCTATTGAAATATAGTTATAAGAAATTATGTAATTTTATTGATTTAATGAATTAAATCATACCTACTTACTAATTAAAATATAGAATCCTCACTTTTTATAAAATAACTGTACTGTTTTCCCAAGTTGGTTGTGACTTTATTATTTCCTGTGACGTCCTTTTATTTAGGGCCCATTTGTACATATTGCAAGTATATGTGCACGCTTGTTGAGCAAATTTATCAAAGGGTTTCAAGGAATTTATGTAAATGAAGCTCGAAATGTTGACATGCTATCATGTGCATGTGCACTTGGAGTTTCAAGTAGCTTTGCTGCTCCTATTGGAGGTAATTTATATTTTTGTTAAGTCGGAAAATTCCAATTACTATTATTATTGCAAAATAATGAAAAATTCATGCGAGCCTAAAGTGCTTTTGAAAAAGTAAAATAAAAAAAAAATAAACAGTGAACTAAAACCAATTGAAACTAGTAGAAAACAGTTGAAATTAATAATCTTTGTTTTGAAGTCACCTGTTTGCTTAATAATTTCTTTATAAATTTATTTACTTAGAAACGACAACGTTTTGTTATGTAATACTCTTATAATATTATTATATATTGACTTTTTCAATGTCATTTTTTTTTTCACATGAATAGCTATTAATCGATTTTTTTCCACACACATTTGAAATAAAATTATTACTGGCTTTGTTTACTTGATTTGAATTTTAATGTTCTTAATGAAGCAGAAGCTGTCGTTTACATTTGCTCACTTATGTCCATCTTTTCTTTTCTTTGCAACTTTTCATTATTTTGTTCTGAAATTTTTTGTTACTTGGGTAGAAAATTTTGTAAAATAGTGTATTTTAAGTCATTTACTTCATCTCCCCAGCAGCCTGTTCTTCATTTTCAGCATTGAGAATTTTGGTGATGTTAAATGCCATATTGGATTTAGAATTTTGGTTTTTTTTTGTTCTATGATCTAATAATAGGAATTCAACAGGGTATAACTAACTAGGAAAAATCTTCAGCGGCTAAAAATTGCCGCAGTAGGCTATGGGTAACGCGCAAAATATGTTAGGAATTTGATGTTTTGTAAATACCTTACTACTAATTGTTATGGTATAATAGTTCTGTAATTTTAGGTATTATTTTAGTTATCCATGCTCTTATAACTTTATTCTTGTATAGTTTATTATGTCTCAGCCCTCTAATTTTGGAAAAAAAATAACTCGGCGCCAAGTTGCTGACTTCATGAGCGTTAAATGTGCATTAGTTTCAAACTTGAACAGAAAAATAACCAGAAATAAATAAGTAAACAATTACTGAAAGTAATTTGATGGGCAGAGCCATTTGAACAAATAAATAAATACACAAAAAAGGTCAATAAGCTAAATAAACAGATTATAAAAAAATAACTTTAATTTTTCCGCTGCTGTTCAAAAGTGTGTCTTTGAATTAAATTGCGTAATGAGCAATAAATAATTCATGGTGACTGTTTTTTTAAATTTTTTTTTAGTTATTTAGCTATTATCTTACAATAAATAATCTTATTTAGAAAGATACGTTTATAAACTTCCCGTGATATATGTAAATTTTATATTTCAGTTGATCTTTTAAGTAGGTTTTAAACACTGTAGATTTTAATTTTAATGTCATTGAATAATTAGCTCTTGTCCTCATGTTTTTTAAAATTCTTTTGCATTTCTCTCCATCGCCTATACTTATTTAAAATTACTGCTCATTTCTCGCAAGTATGATTTGTTTACACAGTGGAGAAGGAGTGGTTTCAAACGCATGATGATTAAAGATTAATAAACATAAAAATATTATTTTGTTGCTGATTTTAAACAAGTTAAAACATACATACATAACAAAGTGATGAAAAAGAAAAGCATTTTGAATTTTGTTTTCAGTTTGGGCCTACATTGTCCATTGCTCTATTAAATACAACAACTAAGCCACCTCGACATCCGTTTTTACTCCTTTATATCGCCAACTGATATTTAAAGTTATGTTAAGATTTGGTTAATATTTTTGCTGACTATTATGAGTACTTGATTAACCTTACAGCTAATGTATTAATTGTCTGAAAAATATGTGTAATAATTCATTCTACTTTTAATTTTTTTTTTTTTTTTTTTTTTTTTTTTTTTTTTTGAAACTATGACGGAAGTATATTTGTTGTTTTAATTATCTGAAAAATATGTGTACTTTAATCTTGGTTGAATATAATATTGTTTTGAAGAAATGTGTGTATAATTTGAAAAAAAATATTTCGGCCATAGTAGACAAGCAAAAGTTAAGACCGAGAAATGTAGCATTCGAATTGCAGCTCAGTACTAGTGTTTGGGGTTTACCATTTGAACATCCCC
>JAUZNK010035038.1:0-18153 GCA_035046665.1 Euphysa ruthae
CAGAACATTTCAATAGATAAATCGCTTATTCTTTGGAAAAGTCGCCTCATGTGGAAGAAATTCATACATAGTAAGAGAGCTAGATTTGGCATTAAGACTTACGCTTTGTGTGAGTCGAGAAGTGGATATGTTTGGAGATCTGTTTTGTATACTGGTTCAGAGCTGACAAATGCCCTGAATCCTGAGTACAAATATGTTTTGACAAAAATGGTTATGATGCTGATGGACGGCTTACTTGATAACACCCACATATTAATAATTGGTACTTGTCGTTTGAACTTTCAAAATTACTTTTGAGTAGAAATACTGATACTGCTCTCAATAAAAACCGCAAAGGTTTACCAACCGAGTTGAAAACAGCAAAATTGAGAAAAGATGATCGAATAATATATGAGAAAAAACAAATATTATGGTGAAACGTTGGAAACGTTGGAAAGATTAAAAAGATGTTTATTTTATGTCTAATTGTGGATAAAAAATAGTTATTCGAGGCGATAAACCTAAAAACATCCCGCTAGTTATTAAGTTATAACATGAATATGGGGTGGTGTGTTGATAGAATTTCTGTTAAAGATGATATTGCAAATTATTCAAAAATATGGGTGTGTTATACGAAAAAATCAACCCAGTGAGGTTGACCAGTCACCACTTTCCAAGCTAAAGTGTTTTGTGAAAATAATAATATTCACATTTTTTTAAAAAATTCTTCAACATTAAGCACCCACAACTCAAAAAAATGTTATTCAGTATTATTTTCATAACTTGCTAATAGATAATCATGTTTTAATGTTAAAATTTTATAGCACTTCAAGAATAGTTCTTTTAAGCAATTATTTTTATAACCACATTCATATACATGATTTGGGAACTCACATGTTGACTTCCCTGTTTTGGCTTCCGAAATGTTGATTTTCATAGTTTTTTATATTGTCTCCTTTTGCTTTTCCTATATATATATATATTTTGCTACCTTTACACACTTTAAATAGTAAATGTTTGTTGAATGACAGTTTATATGTGGTTTCACTTCTAAACAAAGCCGTCTGATGATTTGGGAAACATTTCAGTTTGAAGATAGAGTTTACAAATTGTAAAACTGCTTATATTTCATTGGTTTGTATCTATCGTTAGTTTAAATGTCTATGTAAATTTCACTTGTTTTAATAAATTTCAGGTTTATATTTATTGACCGATTACTTTATGGATTTTCTTTTGCTCATACTTAATTGCGTATAGTTTGAAGATCATGGTATTAAAGCTAATTCTTTTTTGCAGATTAAACCATGTTGGTGATTGGGGTACACAGTTTGGCATGCTAATTGCACATTTAGAAGATGAGTTCCCTAATTTTAGGGAGGTTTCGCCACCAATTTGTGATTTGCAAGCATTTTACAAGGTAATTTTATTGCCGTTATCGTAAAATTGATAGTAATAGGGTAGTAGTGGTATTTTCAGCGACTTAATAAAAATAATTTAAATAATAGTTTCACATTTTTGAATTCCCATTTTTTGTTACTGGGTCTGAATACACTTGAATATAAACACTTAAATATTCATTTGCGGCTCACACCTGGCATTGTAATTTTCTCAAAAAAAGATTTGATGAGAAAATAAAATTTTTTGGTATTGGAGTTTTGATTTTGCCAAATTTTTCTTTAGAAAATCATTTTTCATTATTTTAAAAAGTCTGCCTAAACAAATCAACTTTGGTCAAACGAATCAACTTTGGTCAAACAAATCAAATTTTGGTCAATAACTAAATTTCCAATTTTGCCAAAATGGATGAAGATGCTGTGAAAATTATGATTTTAGCTTGTCAACAAATTCTTTTTATTGGACCCAGTGACCAGGCACCTAACAAGTCAAATTATTTGAAAAATCTATTACTCATTCACTCAACAAAACTATACAAACTTGAAAAGGTTATTGAGTAATAAAAAATTAAATTTGTTTGGAGTTAGACTTGTTTGGAATTTACTGTATGCTGGGTAAAATATTTATGAACCGGTAAAGCAAGGTTTGTCTAAGATTTTTTACACATTTACAATATTTGAATTGTGTAAAATTTTTAATTATATTTTATTTACAATATAATTATTTAGTCTTCAAAGAAACGCTTTGATGAAGATGCAGGCTTCAAAAAAAGAGCTTATGAAAGAGTTGTTGAGCTTCAGAGTGGGAATGATGATGTCAGGAAAGCGTGGAAGATGATATGCGATGTTTCTCGAAAGGGTAAATTTACACTTAGAAAATTTTTCATGGGATCCATATGTTTCCTAAAAATATAATATAAATTATAATAAGTTTATTTTAACTCCGCGATCTATTCTCAGAAAAATTCTTTGTTTTAATGCTGAAATTTAAAGATGTTTTCAAGGTCTTGTATAGCAACTTATAATAAGAGCTTTAGAATATCCGAGAAACTCAGCTTTAACAGGTAATCTTAAGTTAAAGTCTACCCGTACTGCCATTAGGACCATACTTTTGAAGGTGGTCACCCTGTTAGCTATGAGCATTTCAGCACCATATATAGAGATATGTTAATACTAATCCTATTGGTTATAACTCTTTTACTAATCCACATATTCATGTGGCTCTTGAATGTGATAAAACTTTTAATTTTTTTAATAATTTAATTGAAACCCCTTAAAGTTGCATAAATCCTCACTGAACTTTATATGTTTTAACTGGGAGGAAATAATAGTTTTTGTTTGTATACCATATACTTTGTATTTCTTTTTGTAAAAATAAAAAAAATTTTAAGGTCAAAATTAATAAAATTTTGGTTTTGTAAAATATTCCTATTGCACTTGACAGTACTTTTTATAAGATTTTCACTGACTACCACTCCTAAAGGTTCCAAATACTTTTTTTTTTTATGGTCATTTGTTTTTTGTTTTTAATCCTTATTATGATTTAAGAAGATGTTGATGCTATCTATAACAATTCTGCCAGAAGAAGTAGTCTTACGATTCAGATCATTTACATATATTATGACCAAGAGAAGCCCAACATTGACCCTTAAGAAACCACACGTATGATATCCAGAAGACAAATTTCACTTATTAAAACAAAACGGTTTGTTTTGTAAAAGCAACTCTCTAACCATTTTTAAATATTATCTTTATTTCCATAATGTCTTGATTTATAACCCAATATGCTATCTTCTGATCTGTGATATCTTTATTTTAGATAACTATTTTGTTCTGTGTCATTATGGTTATTGCTAGAGAATAGCTGATAATTATTTTACTTGGAATAAATTATGTGGCTATTAAATAAATAATGTGGTTATTGAATGGTAATAACTAATATAGTTCTTTGATTATAACAAGCTGATATTGTTATTTGTTAGCGAATAACTGACGTGTTTATTTCATGACGAGCAATTGATATTATGGTTTGATGGTAAATGACCGATTCGAGTTGTTCAAACACGAATAACTGATATATTTGCTCAAACACGAATAACTGATATATTTGTTCAAACACGAATAACTGATATATTTGCTCAAACACGAATAACTGATATATTTGTTCAAACACGAATCACTGATATAGTTGTTCAAGCATGAATAACTGATATACTTACTCGAAGAAAAAATAATTGATGTAGTTTTTCAAGCTCAATTATAACTCATGTGGTAATTTGTTAATAAATAACTGATATGGTTATTCAATAATTAGATATTTTTTGTAAGAATCTTGATGCTTAAATTCAGAAATAAATATTTATCTCATACACCACTAAATAAAGAATGTTATGATAAAATATTTTATTTTTTAGAATTTCAATGTATTTATGATCGACTTGGAATATCTCTCATAGAAAGAGGAGAATCTTTCTATCAAGATCGTATGGCAGGAGTTATTAAAGATATGAAAGAAAAAGGTACCTTTGTATATTAGTATGTGTCATTTGTTTATCATCATGTGTCATTAAATTTCAAAATATTAGCATTTTTTGTGTTGTCATTTATGTAATGCACACCTTACCCTGCAGAAATGAAATGACAGTAACCGGAATAACCGATTTTATTTTGGCACTTAATTAGTCATTACAGAGGGTGAGTTGAAGTTATAGAAGGTGAGAAATCACGTTTTAAACAATCCTTAGAGTCTGCATTTACAAGATATAGAGTGATTATGTTGGTGTATGGATATCTTCACTGTAAAAAGTCACCCAATATAGTACACATGTAACATGCTTCCAACATGGCCTTTATTGAAATTTTTAGGCCATTTTGACTCTTAGCCACTTCTAAAGTGTGTCAAACGAACCTTAGTGTCTGTTTTGGTAGTATATGTAGTCAATAAATTGATGTATCGGGTGTGGAGGTTGCTTGGTATAACAGATTTTGCTGAAGTGCATATCGCTGTTTGAGGATTTTTTTTGCCATTTTCGTGCTTGGTTACAAGTGAGAGGCTCTCTTTTCAGTTTATAAAATAACTGTTGATGCTTGTGATTGCAGTGCAGTATCTCGGGTCATTTTGTTAGTATATCTGACTATATTATCAGCCTTCAAATATAGCACCTTTAGGGTTTTTTTAGGCCACTGTCTGTTTTCTATGGTTTAAAAAATGACTCGATGCCTGTTTTTACAATATCTGAAGTTGGATTATCTGCTAATACTGGTGATGATTTGCTGAAGGACGCTTCAGCCCTTTTCAGGTCATTTTGACTATTTAAGGTCATCTGAAATGATAGAATCAATTTTCTATTCTTCGCGTAACATGATTATAATTCACTTCTTAAGAAAGTACATTTAGTTTGGACATCATTTTTACTTTTTTCATTTTTGGCTGGTACAACAACATTTCATGAAGAATTTACCTGAAACTTGCTATTTCAGATATGTGGCTGTTTTTGAGATTATTTAGCTTTTTTAAAAGCCACAAAAGTTTTTGATAATAAGGGACATGTATCTTCAAATAAGCGGTAGTTCGTTTGTATGTGAATAGCTCTGTTTTAGCTACTATCATTTGTGCGTTCTCATTGGTTTCTTTTGCAGATAATTTGGTGCAGTTATATTTAAAGAGGATATATTTAATGATGCCCAGATGGAAAAATATATAAAACACATTAACTCCTATCCTCTCTAAAAAGCACTACTGGACACATGGCCTTTCAAAGAAACATGGTCTTTCAAAAAACATGGTCCTTCAAAGAAACATGGTCTTTCAAAGAAACATGGCCTTTCAAAGAAACATGGTCTTTCAAACTGTATCAAACATTTAAATCATTTTCTTTTACTGTCTCAGTTTCACTTCTGTAAAGCATAACACTTTCTATACAGGATCAGTGTAGTATGTTTTTTGAATCTAACTACAAGCCTTTACTGGCTGATTAAGGTAATAACTAAAATTCTTCTATTCTTCTATTCTAGCAATAGAATTTTCTATTGCACCTATTCTGGCTCATATTGCATCACACAGGTAACGAAATATTTCCACAAAGTCTAAAGTCTGGTATTTGCAATGTCCTAACAAAACATCCCTATCTCTTATATGATTATAACAAGCTGATATTGTTATTTGTTAGCGAATAACTGACGTGTTTATTTCATGACGAGCAATTGATATTATGGTTTGATGGTAAATGACCGATTCGAGTTGTTCAAACACGAATAACTGATATATTTGCTCAAACACGAATAACTGATATATTTGTTCAAACACGAATAACTGATATATTTGCTCAAACACGAATAACTGATATATTTGTTCTATTATATTCTATTATATTCTATGTTTAACTGGCTCTCATAATAGCTTTTCCAGACTGCTTTCTTAACTTGTTCACTGACCACCAAAATCCAAGTTTCATTTCTAACACACTGTTAACTCACAATATCCTCATCAATCTTCCCCGTAGCTTTAGTTGTTCCAAAAACTTTTAACTCCTGGTCATCTCTATTTTATACATTTGCAAATTTTTGTCTCTCATTTACTCTGCTTTTCTTGTCTTTCTCTTAGCCTCCAAATAAACTTACTTATCTTTTTTACCTTGTTTCTTTCCTATTATAGCTTTTCCTTCTTGTTAACTGAACTGCCTAACGTCAAATGTTAACATATCGCACACAGATTTTAACACTTCTGCTGCTGCTTTTCCTCATCTACCTGTCTATTTATCTGTCTATATATCTATGTTTCTATCTTATATTGAACTATATTTTTACTATAAATTTTTAGTTGAATATTTATCCGATTTTGTCAAAACAAACTCTTTTTTCAGATATTTTTGTCATATCAACTATTTTAAAAACTATATCTAACCTGGGTCCTCAAAGCAGGTCAAATTTAATCCAAGGTTTATTTTTATTTATTTATTTTTTTTTTTTTCAGTTTTCCCTTTAAGTTCTCTGATTAGATAAATGATATTTATAAGTACTTTTGGTTTTCAATGTAATTTTTGATGTAAATTTATTTATTTTTTTGATTTTTTAACATATTTTTTCAGTTGCTTCATTTCGGGTTCCAATATGCACATTCCATTAATTTAGTTTTTTTAAAAAGAAAAAGATATGATTAGTTTCAGACAAACCCCAAGTTTTGTAAAACACTTCCAAAATTTTGAAAAAGATATTAGATTCTTACATGTATAGCTATAACAAGCAGTTATAGGATGTCTTCATTCATTGCAGGTACATGTGTTAAATCACCAGATGATGATCGTTGGATTGCGTGGGCTCCTGGCATGAAAGTCCCATTAATACTTGTTAAGTCAGATGGGGGTTTTACTTATGATACAAGTGATTTAGCTGCTATCAAGCAAAGGTTACACCAGGAAAAAGGAGATTGGTTAATATATGTGGTAGACGCAGGACAGGTAAAAGTTGCCTTGGCATTCTAAAGGTTGTGGTGAGCAAAATATGGCAAAATATTTAAATTTTTAAAATTACCTTGAATTCAAGTAAATGTCTTGTTTAAAGTTTCAGAGCTCTTCTGAGCAGAGTAGTAACATCATCTAACTTCATCTAACATAAAAAATGTAGCTGGGGAAAAAATTTTAATTTTGATTTTTTTCAAGTAAAAAAAAAAAAAAAAAAGAGATTATTTCATATTCACTTTGAATTAAATTAGCCAGTGTGTCACACTTTTCATAAAAAGTGTTTAAATAGACCAAATTGTTAGCTAGGAAGTGTATGGTGTATGGTGTATGGTGCATGATTTTCTTATAAATAATAACGAAAAAGATGCTGCTGCTGCTGCAAAAAAAAAAAAAAAAAAAAAATATATATATATATATATATAGCAGAAAGGGACCCTATGGTTTAATGGTACCATCTTTGAATGCTTACTTTAAAAGAAAATGCATGTGCATGATAATTTTCTTTTGATATAGGGTGACCATTTCAAGCAGATATTTGGTGCTGCTCAAGCTGCTGGTTGGTACGACCCAAGTGTAACCAGGGTTGACCATGTTTCATTTGGTGTTGTTTTAGGCGAAGATAAGTAAGTGAATCTTTCATAAATTAATTATTTAGTTCCTTTTTGGATTTTATATACAAACAATTGTTGTTTTCTCTGAGATCTATATTACTGGGTAAGCCAGTTAACGGGTATTACCCCTATTCAGGTAAGCCTGTCTTACCTGAACAGGGGTAATACCCCTACTTCTAATTTTTTATTAGAAGTTAGAAAATCTTGCTAATTTTAAGGTCATTCATAAAAATAGCAATGTTTGCAGTAATCCAGATGGGTACTTTTTTTTTCCTAATAGATAAAACAAAAAGACATTTTTTGGCATGATGAAAATTGAGATTCTGCAGATAAGCAAACAGATATATTTTAGATTTCTTGTAAATTGATGATGTCGAAAATATGAATTTGCCATGATATTACTCAGAATTTTCATGCAGATCAACTGAATCATTGGTATCTATGGATGGCTGTGGACAAGCAACTTTATTATCAATAAGAATCGTGTTATATTCTATTACAGCTGGAAAATGAAAGTTTGTACTACCTAATTTCTGTCATTTTCAGTTTTGGTGTGAAGCACTGGTTTCACTTGAATTCAACCTATATTTTCTATGTGACACAAGTTGAATATGTCATGAATATATGACGCTTAAATAAGTTAGTTGTTACTGCATGGAATTTAATAAAACTTTCATTGCGTGTTGTCAGTTTTTATACTCCTATTTAACTGATAAATTTAGCCTATAGCATGAAATCAATTTCTGAAATATTAACTACTTACTATTTATTCCAGTGCAGAAAACAGGAATTTTAATTCTGTAAAGGTAAAGTAGAGTCATGATGGTGTCATAATATTTCTCTAAAAAATAGCTTAAATATTGTTGGAAGAATTATTATTTGAGTGAATGACTAGAAAATTAATGAAAAAAGAAATTTGATATGCCTGTAAAAATTTAACGTACTATAAAATGTGCCAGATTCACAAGATCTTATTTAGGTTATTAAATGTACAAGCTGGGTGCAATTTCCACAACTCTTAGCGTGTGTAGGGTTAATGGTAAAAAGGGGTTGTTCGTAGAACTAAAAATTCTGTTACAATTTATATTATTTTTTATTATAGCTTTTATCAATTTATAGACATTGAAATAGCAAATTACATAGTGTACCCAAATTACACACAACAGCTTTTTCGGATTTAATAACTTTCTAAAATTCTCCTTACATAGATGCTGGACTCAAAACCAGCAAAGGGCTATGAACCCATGTTCTCTTGTTCATCATTTTTCTCCAAAACCGTTCGTTATTATTTTCTGAAATTTCAAATGAAGATCATAAGGGAAAAGCAATTTAAAGTTTCAATTTTTCAAAAAAACTGTTGTTGAAATTTTAGGTTATTTTATTAGATTTTTTTTTATCTAAAAAAAAAACAGGTTTGACGGCCAAATTTATCAGCCCCTAGGACCCAAAGTATGGTCATTTTTAAGATTTTATCAAAATTTTTTCATTATAGTTTTTGCATTTAAGCCCTGGTTATACTGGTTCTACTGAAATTAAAAAAAAAAGATCTATTTTTTAAGATTGAGAGAGAGAAACTGAGAAATACAATTTTGTTTATTTTCAATGTAATTTGCAGAAGTTCATGAAATCAAAACTTGTATTGAAATTTGGCACGAAAAATTTGCAAGAAAGTTTTTCCTCCTTTTGTCTATACCCTAAAGATGGATACTTTTGGTTTTTCTTGAGTAATTATGGGTGATGCTACAAAATACTATTTCTGGTTATATTAACTTGTCAGTTATTTCTGGTTATATTAACTTGTCAATTATTTTTGGTTATACTAATTTGATTATTAAGATTATATCAACTTGTCAGTTATTTCTGATTTTATTTACTTGTTGTTTATTATGATTATATCAACTTCTTGGTTATTTCTGGTTATATTTACTTGTTAGTTATTATGAAAATTCTGTTGGGCCTCATGATCTAATTGCCAATAGATATGAAATTTAGTTCTCAGATTACATCTTGCTTTTATCAATGAAAATACTCTTATTTTACTACTAAAATTATGCATGAAGACATTTTGTTAGGCAAATGTTTTTTTTTTTTTTTTTCCTACCAAGACTGAAGTTCAATTATTTGAAATTTTTAGTTAAATTTGGCTTTTTTTGGCTGGTTATCACCGACGTACTTGTTTAATTATCATAAATTGTCATAAAGTTTGTTCATGTTTAGAGCAAATTATCATAAAGTTTATTTGCATGTATTAAATTCTCATTTTATTATATACTGCATTTTCATTAAAAATAACTTTAATTTCTAATAAAACCTTAAGTTAACTCTACTCATTAATTTTAAAAATCTCACTGACGATTTTTTTTGTTTAAGGTTGGCTTGTCTTGTTGTCTTGTTTATATCAACAACCTTTCCATTACTCATAGTAAATTTCACGTTTTTATTACCTTTACCAATAAATTGTCTTACAATACTGCATGGTTAGACAAATGAATATGATCAACGGAATGAAAATTTATAGTTTATGGCTTAGCTGTCATAGCTGAAATTCCAAATGTATAAGTTTTTATTGTGGTTTCAGAAATAACTAATACTAGATTTATATGTCCTTTAAGTAGTTTTAGAAATGACTGTTGCTAGATGTATTATGTTCTTGTAGTGGTTTTAGAAATAACTATTGCTGGATATATATGTTTTAGTAGTGATTTTTGAAATAACTTTTGCTATATGCATGTATGTTTGTAATTTTTCAGATTACAGAATTTTAACTTGGTCCTAAAGAGCTTTCATCCGTTATTAACAAATACCGCACTCTTCTTTTTGCTGATTTCTTGAAGATTTATTTGTCTTATTCCGTTCATAATGATAAATTTTCACACTATTTGAGCACTAAACATGCAAATCTATAAAATTTAACTGGTAAAGTTTTGCTGTATTTTTATCTTAGAAAGAAGTTCAAGACACGATCTGGTGATACTGTTCGTTTAGCAGATCTGCTAGATGAAGGTTTAAAACGTTCTATGGATAAACTTATTGAGAAGGGTAGAGAAAAGGTTTGTTGCAATTTGAATAAAATTGAATTCTTGAGGTAACGTATTGTTTTTGTAATTTCTCAAAAGTTTTATCTTTCTGTGTTGTAAAGTTTTTCCCGTGGTAACCAGTCAAATTTATTAATAGAGACAACGATTTTTTATATTCAATAAGTAATTTACTTTTGAAAACATTTAATTTAGATCCATCATGATTTTACATATAGTTTTTCCTGGTCTATGCCATTTGTCTACTCAACATAATTGTTAGTCACTTCTTTTATTTAGGAATTAACACCAGCCGAACTTGAAGCTGCTCAAACCTCAACTGCATACGGTTGTATTAAATATGCTGATCTTTGTCACAATCGAGTCATGGACTATGTGTTTTCATTTGATAAGGTATTTATTGATGTTATTCAATTGACTATGATTTTTAACTATTGCATTTTTTTTCTTCAAAAGAACATTTAATTTTCCAGTTTCCATTGATGTCAAGCGGTGAGAAATATCGAATTAATTATATGTAAGTGATCGTTTCACGTTTCTTTAGCAAATTTACATGGAGAATGTTTTTATTGTTTAATTTAATTAACATTTTAATAATTTTTGTAGATGTTAGATGACAAGGGAAATACAGCCGTTTACTTGCTGTACGCTTATACAAGGGTTAGGTAGGTGATCGGTTAATATAAATTTGTTAACTTTATCATGTGTAGTATAAACTGTTCTTAATCTTAATATTAGTGAATAGTTTATTTTCTTGAATTGTTTAATTAAAGAGGATTTTTTTACTACATAGATTATAAAATTTTGCTGAATTTGTTTGTCCCATACCTCAAAACCACACGAAAGTAATTTCCAAATTTTCCTAGTAATCAGTTTGATGACTTGTTAATCTGTTCCAAAGTATTTTTGAATGAAAATTTGAAGTTTATTAGGATCATGATCTTTAAAACATTTTTAGCGCTATTGTGCTGATATTTAGTTTCCACAGGTTAGGGTTAAATAAAAAAGGGGTATGAGGTATTCCGTTGTTGGAGTTGTATTTTAATTTGCTAATATGTTATATTTTGGATTCTATACAATTTTGGGATCTTTAGGATTTTCTTGTGTCTTTCAGTCAGTTTGTCCATCAGTCCATCTCTGTAGTGTTTTTTATTAAAATTTCTGTAGAATTTTCATAAGGGTAAAATAGCAATTTTTTTTTTTTTTTTTTTTTTTGATCTTGGTAGTATTTCATTGGAAGTTAAACAATTATTATTTATTATAATAATTATTATTTATAATGATAATTATTATTTATAATAATAATTATTATTTATAATAATAATTATTATTTATAATAATAATTATTATTTATAATAATTATTATTTGTCATAATAATTTTTAGAATAAGACTCAGGCAGTGAAATTTTCAAATATGGTTAACATTATAAAAAAAAAATTCATCATTTTGCCTTCATTGTCACCAGCATAACCATAAACCTTTATCAGTGTCATGAAATTTACTATTGTCATTATTCATTATTGTTCTCTGCTGTTGTAGCAAGCACTTAAAGGAAGAACGAGTTTTAAGGAAAATGTTTTAACGTAACGAGTTTTAACGTGCTGGCTGGTGTAGCAGATGGGTCTAATCGTTCGATGAATTGTTTTAGCAAAGATTTTATCTCCTGAATGCTCTTCCGAATGCCAGTCTACGGGTAATATAGTCTTGCGGTAATATAGGAACAGATTTCTTTTATCATGAGGTCACGCTAGGAAACTTATCCCAACAAATATTAAATGTTTTTAGCTGACACTTCAATATATGTTTAAATTTATAAATTGTTGTTTCTGATAATCTGTTGATTAAAAAAAAAAAAATTCAATTGCATATAAACAAGATATTTCATCAATTATATGTTGTATCAAATGCGAAATATTGACTTGATAGTAATTCGCAAATTTAATTAAGTTGTTTATTTATGTAAAGTATTGTATTATATCTTAGAGTTCCGGATAAATTTGATTTTTCGCACTTCAAGTAATTTTTCAAATTAGCACCCTAAAGGTATTTTTTTTTGCAGGTCTATACAAAGAAATGCAAAAGTTGATATCAACTCCCTTGATGCATACATTAAGAAAAATAAGTTGCATCTCACACATGAAAAAGAATGGAAACTTGGAAAGCTGTTATGTCGCTTCCCTGAAATTGTTGTTCGGTGCACAGAGGATTTAATGCTACATCCACTGTGTGAATACTTATATGAGTTAGCTTCTACTCTGACAGAGTTTTACGACGCTTGCTACTGCATTGAAAAGAACCGAGAAACTGGGGAGATATTGAAAGTGGATATGAACAGAATTGCATTGCTTGAGACTGTTGCTAGGATTTTTGAATCTGGTTTCCAAATTCTTGGTTTAAAACCAGTTGCAAAAATGTGAAAATTACTCATTTAGATAATTAAATAAATATATTTGATATAGCATAATAATTTCCTTATTTTTTCTATCCTGATAAATTTTTAATGTCACTAGTCATATTTAAAAAGTTGTTTTTATGTGTATTTAAAATTTTTAATGCAAACGTTCTGAAACATGTTCATTCTTAATGCCAATAACTTGTGATAAAACTGCGTGTGTGTGAGCATCTTCTATACACATACTCAATAAATTTTTATGTTAAATTTTCCATTATATTACATATATTCCTTTTATTTCTATATATATAAAACAAAGTGTTTGTATTTATGTTCCACTACTTCTCTTCACTCGGGAGGTCTAGGGGCCTGAAACTTTCTGGGGAGGGTTGGAAAACTCAGGAAGCGTCATAAATTTTTAGATTTTTTGATTGATTAAATTTGGTTTTTTTCAAAAATTTTAAAACTTTCTAAATGATTATTTACTCCCTTCATTAAAAAATGTAAAAAAAGTTATTCTTTGCTTCAAAAAAAGGTTTTTTATGGGGTAAAATGAGCGCATTTTGGAAACAAATATTTATTATCTTTTGCAATTAGTGAAATTAAAATTAAAATTATATATAAAAGCATATTAACCTTTTCATTATTTAATTACCCACACAACAGGTACTAATGTACCATCGTTATTTATTTAATACATGCTTTGCGGGTACGAAACAAATACGCGATTCACAGGCTAAATAATAAAATTCTAGCCGATGTATTAATTTATTTACAAGCTAAACACGTCTGTCAAAAATCGAACTTCAACATCGTTTACCGTTCTCTCTTAAATTAAAATGGCGGAAAGGACTTGTTGTGGGACGTCTTCCCCAAACAAAAAAAAAAGTTATATTGATGTATTACACCAGAGGTTTTCATTATTATTAGAATTTAGATTATATTTTGGATAGCGATGCAGATATTGAATTAGAAGAAAGATGAAAATAATATAGAAAATAGTGACAGCGGTTGGGAGTATGAAGCTGAAGGTAATATTAAATGATGAAAACACAGAACAAGCTCTAGCAGACGAAACGCTGCCAAATAATAACGTTGATAATAATAAAAGTAATAATAATACTGAAATTCTTTCTAGTTCTATTGATGATTTCATTCTTATTCTTTTATAGATGTTTTTGTTAGATGATTTATATTGTTTGTTTATTAAAAAGTCATTGTTTTTCCCTTGAAATTTTGATTTTTATGCAAAAAATTTGTTTTTTCTAATATTGTGCTATAGTATTTAAGGTCATGTGATATCATTAAGTAGTCATTAATTTGAAATTAGAGAATAATCTATGCTGAAAAAAAAACATGCCAAGTTTCAACCTGACATTTTGAATGTTAAGTTCCCTGTTATGATTTTAGAGGATTTGCTCAATAACAGTTCTTTTGTGCCTGGGTATATCAGAGAGTTATAACTTGGTAGTGAAAGGCTTAAGAGATTCATATTATCTTTTTCCATAATAAAAGTTTCATATGAGATAAGTATGAGAACATTATCCAATTTATTTTACCTTTTAAAAAGTTTTATTTAGGAATAGTCTCTCCACCCTCTGATTCACAGAGCATACCCATATACTATGCCCGGATTTGAACCTATCATCTAATGGTTGGGATTACCGACTGACTTATCTGGGTATAAACGAGATATTTTCTTGAAAAAAAATTGAAAAACGCTGGTAAGTTGATGGCGTATAATATGAAATAAAAGATTTAATTACAAATGCAATAGGTTAATTTTTTGGTTCAGTTCAGTAATAGGCATTTTCTCAACATAAAAAATATTAGAACCAGGATTTTGTTCATTAATTATTTGGGATTAAACTTTTTTTTTTTTTTAGTTTTATAAAAGAAAGTGCTTAGTTTTTATTTCAGGTTGAAGCACAACATCTGCAGCTGAGATTCTTCCAACATCAATTTTTACAAAATAGAATTTTATTTACAAGCGTATCTTAATTTTTTCATTGCAGAGAATTTCTTGAAATGAAGATATGTTGATAACATAAAGCCATTTATTAGTTTTTTTTAGGAAAGTTTTTTTTTTTTTTTTTTTTTTTTGTAATTCTTTAGTTTTTATTTATGGTGTTTTTTCTCACGAAAAGGAATTGTGGGGCTGTTTCATATTGCACTAGAGTTTTGATAACATATATTTCCTTATATTCATTTTCATTTCCTAAAATGAAGTGTTCTTTTCTATCCTGAAAAATAAATTGGACTAGGTCTCGAATCCTTTCTATTTTAATAATCTCAGTGAATTTTTATGTGGCACTTTTCCTTCTCAAACTTTTTTACATAACTACCGCTAGCAATCACTTTTGTCTTAACAAAACTTAAAGAAGACTTTCTGTTTTTAACTTGGCTGTTAATCCTGAGTCACGGATGTCTCTCAATAACTACACTGCATCTCTGAGTACTCCATCTAATGCTTTATCTAAATATTAATATAAAGTGTAGATTCTTTTTTATAGCAAAATAACTCTCCTAAACCTAAATTTAGCATCTGTATTTCCACGATTAGACAAAACTAAATTACATATAATCTATGCCAACCTGTTGTCTGGTAAGCTTCTAAAGTGAAAATGAAAAAATTGTGAAAATTTCCAACTGTTCTAAAACATCATCTAGTTTGAGACTACTAAACGAATTCATATGACTTTTTACAGGCAAAGCTGCTACGGCCATTTATAATTTAATGATTTTAACTTTTATCACCTACAACAGTAAAGTAAATATGAAGTTGACTCAAACTGAAGTAAACTGTTTGTCCTCACATGATAGAAGATCTAATGGTATCATAGCTACTAGAATCATTTTCGAAAGGTTTTGAAATTTAATGGCAATATAAAAATAAGAGCATGGAACATTCAAAGCAGACCTGAAGCAATCGTATTTCAGAACATTTCTCTTATTCAAAGTTGCGGTACGCAAACAATAGATTTTATAGCACAGGTGCACGTATTTATAATTTGTTAGCAAAATATTTATAATTTGTTAGCAAAATATATTTGTGACATACTAACTTATACTAATTTAATCAATAATGAAACTATATATTTTTTTATCTGGACAAGTTAAAGAACATTTTTATCAAATATTTTATTTTGATTTTAACTTCTCTAATTTATGAATTTAACAATCTTTGTAGGTCAAGAGCATATGTTACAATTGATTATTAAAGCAGAAATCAATTTTCCCAATGTTTTTACTTATGATTTAAATTTTTTAGTATATTTTCTATGACAGTCATTAATATTTGGATCAACAAACTTGGCTCAATTACATTGGTGTTTAAAGGACCTACATGGCTATATGACCATAACTGAGGATTGTTAAAATTTTGTAACAGTTTTTTCTAAATCTTATTATCATCTGATATCAGTTTTTTTTTTTAGTTGTTTTGTTTTTAGCACTGGAAGATCACTGTTTTCTTCTTTAATAGATAATTTTAACTACTTGCAAAGGGCCCTTATCCCCCATTTTTTGAGTTGTTTTCTGTTTTCAAATTCTGTAATTTTACTTCATCTATTGTAATTTCTGATCCCTTCTTCATTTGAGATGCATGAATCATAAATATGGCATTATATTTTATTAAAAGTTTCCACCTTGTTGAGTGTTGTTTATCGCACGTGGGTTTTTATACTCTATGTTTTTTTTTCTTTTGATCTTGAAAACCTTGTTAGCAGTTGTCGCAAGTAGGATTGTATACTCTAGATTGCTTTATCTCTACTAATCTCGAAAAATTTTGAGTTTCAGGGTGAGGGGTCTCTTATTCGAGGGGGAGCCCATTTATGCTGGGGCGCTCATCAAAAGATAGCTAAATAGTCATCATAAATTGTTTACAAAATTGTTTACATGGAACTAAACAATAAGACTTCACACAAAAAAAGAAAATAACGTTTAATGACTTAGATTTCAATGTCTAGATTGTCTTTATCCTCATCAACGGTCAAGAACTAAAGAACATTTTTGATCCAGGATTGAAATTAGTAATTCAGTTATAAGTTGAAACTTTATTTAAGTTTATCTCAGCTTTACGCCTAAAATCAAAGCTTGTTTTTATCGGTGATTTTGTGTGAAAATTAGCACGATTTCTCTTTTTATGATTTACATTTGAAAAGTTTACATTATAATTTTAAGTTTAAATGAACTTTGATCTACCAGACTAGCGTAACACATGGCTAAGGTCTATTTTACTTTCTTAGGAATGTAGTTTACCATAGTATTGTGTTTTGGTTTGAGACTATATTGTATATTGTGGTGAAGCAGAACTGTGAAATTTTTTTTATTTCATTAAAAACCTTTTTGTATGAAGAAAGCATGTGGACTGGAAGTGATTTTTCTGTTAGTAATAATACAACAAACTCTGTTACTTTGTTTTTAGCTTTGTTTTTAGAGAAAATATGGAAACAAACTGTGGCTTCAAAATAATAATTATGTGATCTGAATATGCGAATCTGATGGGTTAAGAGCATTAAAATTTTTCTCTCAAAGCTAAGAATAAAAGAAAGAAAAAAATTAGATAAACAATAAATGCATTGACAATTTTTTTTTTTTATGTAAATTTTACAAAAAATGTGAAATATGGGTAGCAACAAAATAACATAAGGTATAAAAGTGTCATGCAAGTTAATTCTGCTAAGGGATAATACTCTCCCTTAACCTCAAGGTAACTAGGTTTATTGATGTGAGAATGAACTAAAAACATCATGTTTTTAGTAGCTGGCTCATCGCAGTCTTTTCCAAACAAACCAATAAGCTTTCATTTTTTAATAGTAATTGTTGATGATTTCACCAACAAGTTTACATTCATGTACTGTTCGGAGATTTTTTTGTAAATTTATTTATTTTCCTTCCTCCTAGCCAAATAGTTTCTATTAATTTGGTATATTTTATTTATCTAGAGCAGGTTAGTTTATGTTAAGCCATGATTTTATCTGATGTTTACATTTAGTATCTCCATATAAATTTAATGTAGTTGTTTAGTAGAAGTAAAAATGTCACTTAGAGCATCATGTGGAGTATCGCTGATGAGTAAGTATTATGAGTAAAAAATTTTCTATTATTTTTTTTTTTTTTTTTTTTTTTTTACAAGTTTTCCAGATTAATCCCTAGCAAAATGCCCTTAATGAGTAATTCGATGAGAAATGTGTAAGTAATTAAGTAAGTAGGTAAGTGAGTGAGTGAGTGAGTGAATGAGTGTGTTAGGGAGGGAGGGATGGAGGAAGGGAGGGAGGGA